>CM053785.1:518840618-518908118 GCA_028749045.1 Cupressus sempervirens | reverse complement strand
GAGGGTTTATCATCCCAAAGATCGATGAGGGATCATCCACATTGGGATATTTGTTGTATAGAATCTTAGCCCATTTGTGCTCTATTTCCTTATAAAGACACCAAATTAGTTTTGCACCTAGGGCTTCATTTTGCCATTATAAATTCTTGATCCTAAGCCCACCCAAATCTTTAGGCTTACAAAGGTTCTCCCATTTGACCAGAGCTAGTCTTTTATCTTCTTTGCAATCCTTCCAAAGAAAATTTTGGAGCTTAGACTCAAATTTTAGGAGATTCCACTTGGATAAAGGGGGACAAGATAGAGGGAAGGTTGGAATGGCAGACAAGGTTGCTTTGATCTTGGTACTTTTTCCTGCCTTTTTCAACCATTTATCCTTCGAGCAACTAAGCTTTGCGTCCATTTTATCCAAAGTATTGCACCATACCTTGCTAGATTTTGACTCTTTCTCTAGGGAAATTCCCAAATACTTACAGGGGAATAAACCTTTTTTGTATTCCATGATCTTGCAAATTTGTTGCTCTACATTAGGTTTTGTATTAATAAAATAAATCTCAGATTTGAGCTCATTAACTTTATGCCCTGAGGCTTCCATATAAGATTTAATGATAGCTTTTAGGCCACGAGCTTCTTCCATTGTACTTTTTCCAGGCAGGATGGTATCGTCTGCATATTATTGATGAGTAATGTTAGGCATATTTCTAGTAACAAAAATGCTTGAATTTTTTTAAATTTTTTTGCACATCAGCCACCGCTCTCCCAAAAGCCACTACCATGATGATATAAAGTGAGGGGGATAATGGGTCTCCTTGTCTGATACCCCTAGAAATATCAAAAAAACCTTCTGGTGTACCATTAATGAGAATTGAGACTTTGGAAGTGGATATAAATTTGAAATTGAGGTTGATCCATTGGTGGGAGAACCTAAAGGCTTCAAGGACCTTACATAGGAACCTCCAATCCACCATGTCGTAGGCTTTTTGAATGTCCAATTTCATGAACATACATGCCTCTTTGTTTGTACAAGCAGAATGAATTGTCTCTTGAATGGTAATAATGCCATCAAGAATGGATCTACCTAGTACAAATGTTGTTTGTTCCTCCAATACTATTTTAGGAAGAATACCCTTGAGTCTATTTGCTAAGATTTTGGAAATAACTTTGTAAATAGTATTACAAAGTGTGATCGGTCTGAAATCTCCCAGGGTTTTAGGTTTTGATTTTTTGGGGATCAAGGTGAGAAAAGAATGACTGATTTTTGATAGAAGGGCACCCCCATTTCTTGAGGCTTCAATTGATTTCCATAGATCAATGCCTATTATGTCCCAACATTTTTGAAAAAAGAAAGCCTAAAAACTATCTGGGCCAGGAGATTTATCTAGATTCATATCAAAGACTACCCTCCTAACTTCTTCCAAGGTAATTGGTTTATTAAGAATCTTGTTATCTTTAGATGTGACGATTTTTGGAATTACCTTGAGAAGGTTGTCTTGGGCTATTCTATTCGATCCTTCATAATTGTTTAAAATATTCTAAAAATATTCTACAAAGATGTCCACGATTTCACTTGGTTTGTTCATTAAAATTCCCAAGTGGTCTTTGATATATGTTATTCTGCTCTTTGATCTGTTATATAAAGTAGAATTGTGGAAGAATTTTTTATTCTGATCCCTTTCATCTAACCATCTCTCTCTGGATTTTTTTCTCCAAAAAATTTCCTCTTTGGATAATATATCCTCTTGCCTTGCTAATAATTCTTTTTCTAACAAATAGTTGTCATTGTTCATACCTTTCCTAATTACTTCTGAGTTTAAATCCTTTAATTGCTTTTCTATATCTAACTTTTTTTTAAAGATATTATTGAAGTGTTCCTTATTCCATTTGAGAATACGTTCCTTAAGCATCTTCATTTTGGCAACAAAAATGAACATCTTAGAACCTTCAAAGTTGTCTTGTGCCCACCATTCTTTAATATTATTGATGAAACTGGGGTCTAAAAATCACATTTTTTCACATTTGAGTGGATTCCTAGCCGGTTTATGTAGCTCTACAAATTCAAATCTGACCGAAAAATTATTGGACCCAACAATTGGCAAATTGAAGATTGAAAGTTTGGATTATTAGCATCAAGATCACCTTTGATCAAGAACCTATCAAGTTTTTTAGTAATGTAAGCAAAGTCCTTCCTCCTATTATTCCATGTGAAAGTCCCATTACAATTGGTATATCAATCATGTTGTGAGAATTACACCAATCTTTGAACTCTTTAGATGCTTGTGATAATTGTTGATTTCCACCTACTTTTTTGTTAATTTCTAGAATTGCGTTGAAATCTCCAACTAATAGAAACATGTTGTCCTTAAGATTATTCATAAATAAGCCAATATCTTTCCAGACTGATTTTTTACCAAGGTTGTTGATTGGACCATAGACATTAATGAGAATAAACTTAAGATATGATTTTAAACTCTAGGCACTACCACTAATCCAGTTATTATAATGTTTAGAATATCCATGGAAACCTTCTCGGGGTTCCAGAAGATATCCAAACCCCCTGAAGCTCCTATTGATTCTTGAAATGTAGAATTCCAGAGACCTAACATCCTATCTAATTTAATTCCTTCTAATTTATTTAATTTAGTTTCCTAAATTAGTACAATATCAAATTTAAAGGATTTGAGGTTATGTTTAAATAACCTTTTTCTCCTAGGGGCATTAAGGCCCCTAGCATTCCAAGTGGTGATCTTCATACCTCCTTGGGAAGGCATTTCCCCTTCCCATTGTTGTAACTAATCTATCTTTGGTTGTTCTCTGCTATGCCCATCTGCTTCCCTAAGTTCCTTTAATGATCGTCTTCCACTTTTACCTTTCACTTTGCCGCATATGGGTGATTTAAGGCCTTCTTGATTCATATAAATCCCAAGTTGGTCTAAATTTTCTTCTACCTTCTGAATAGCAGTAATCTTCTCACAAGTGTACTTTCCATTTTCTTCACTTTCAAGTTCTTTTAATATCTATTTTATGTGACCAGAATGCTTCCCTAACTCTGAATCTGCACCCTCTTTGTTGTCATTGTTCATGTCTTTGTCCTTTTGTTCCACATCTACACCTTGCTTATCCATTTGAGATTGGCTCATTTTATTATCCTCATTCTTGATATTTAAAAGATCTTTTCTGAGGTCTTCACAAATATAATCGTTCCCACCTAGTTTGAGGATTCTTTGAATTAACTCCTTTTGAGCATCCATGTTTTGATCAATATTCTCAAAGCAAAATACTTGTACTAATTATCAGTTAGATGATTAAGGCTATCTTCTTCTGATTTTGATATGCTCAAATTCTCCACTATTGAATCCATGATACTATCCCTATTCAAGAAATCATGAAATTCCTTTAGTGGAAACTTGTATGTTTTCTTTGTATCCATTTCCTTATCCTTTTGATTGTTGTTTGGGGTAAATAGAGAGCTCATTGTGGCATCTAGAGTTTTCCAAAACTTGTATAGGTTATTAGTAACCGGAGTTACTATTTTGTCATCAAGTTCCTATGACTGACCATGCACCATTTGGCTCTTTTCCTTCTGGGTTTCATATTCCTCCTCATTCTCCCCAATTGGATCAAATAACCAAGAATTCTCTTTGTCCACTATAATGTTTTCTATATTGTCCCTTGTAGCTTATGCTTGTTGTAATTTGGAAGTCACTCTGTGTTTGACCCCCTCACTTTTGTGACATAACTTTTGTGAAGTCACTCTAATTTGAAGTTGATGAAAGCTCAACCCCACAGCTCCCAAGAATCACTACATGCAAACACTTGTCACAGAAAGAGAAGCAAAGTTGTGGAGGCTCGAATTCAAAGATCCACAAAAGATGAGACATTCTTGATGTGCAAAAAAGATTTACAAAGTGTATTGAGTGAATGAATAGATTTACAATATCGTCCTTATTAAAGGGGAACGGTAAAACCTAAAAGGTAGAAACCCTAAAGGGAAATACCCGAGGTTGTATGATAATAATTAATAAAATAAGTAACTATTATATACCCAAAGTTTAGCTTGAGTAAAATAGAAATAATAAGTGACTTAATAATCAACAAAATATCAATAACAATAAAAAAAATGGCAAATTATAACGAACTTGTGAATATAGTAGAGCAGAAAAATGATTACAAAACTTGGCGATCTCTTGCATATGCGCGAAAAAAGAAGAACAAAGTTGCAATACGAAGGGCTCAGAAGAATCCTAGATTGGAATTTGAGGTTAAAACCTCAAACAAATTTGTTGCATTAGAGGAAGCGAAAGGCTCTGACAAGCCTAGGTGTCAAATTGCGAATCAACAAAATGCTCCAAAGCAGAAGTTGAGGCCTTCCAAAGTAGCACAAGGAGTTTCTTTATGCCATGTCTTTGGTTGGTCATTCCACCATTATTCTTCGGTGTATTTCACATTAAACAACTTAGAGGAGCAAATCATATTTTTTCATCTTACCAAATATGCTAAGTCCATTCATGGTCAACCAGTTATGCATCTCGCAAAACCTGTTAGGGCATATCCATCACCATTTCTTATCCCTCTCAGAGCTAGAAATTCATCCAATGATAGCCCCAATTACCATGGTTCATATATTCCTCCACATCATCGTCCAGAGTTTTTAATTCCTAGGGCTTCCTCAAACCCCAAGGGCTCAGATTCTCCCAAAGAGGTGGTTCCTTCCATCTCCCTCCATGGTGAAGATATAGAAGATGTCTCGAATGAATGTCAAAAATGTAGAATTTATGCTATCTGGTGTGGATTGAAAGAAGATTTGCTTTTTCTATCTAATTGGTTAGAAGAAAACTACGGATCTCAGGTAAGTATTTCTTACTTCTCAGAAATTGTTCTTTATTTACAATGTAGTGATGAAGGTGTTAAAAAACAATTTATTAAAGCCTCTGAGTGTTTTTTTAATGGACATGCTATTAAATTTATTGCTTGGTCTCCTAATCTCAGTTTAGAGACTCTATATTTCATGTGCCCATTTTGGTTTAATATTATGTCCATGCCTCTGGAGTTAAATCACATAGAGATTCTTAAATCTCTACCGTTTGGACTGGGAGATCTTTTAGGTGTAGATTCTTCATATCAATATAATAATAATGTTAAGATGCTCATGAAGACAAAATTCAATCAATCATTCCAAGGATTAAGGAAAGTTGTTACAAAAAAAGCTTCATATGATTGTTATCTACACCTCTTCAAAGGAGAAATTTCAAAAATTATTAAGATGGAAAAGGGCAAGAAAACAAATTTTGAAATTATTCTGAGCACCTTAGACTTTTAGAAGTTATTCCCAAAGCTCAGAGAATAGAGAAGGAAATCAAGGGCCGAATTGTGTAGCCTAGATCCCTCTAATATGGAGTATAAGCATTATAAGGAGAACACAAATCCCCAAAGTAGAAGTAAGGTTTCTTCGAAAGGAAATCCAGAACCTCAAATAAGACTCAAATCTTTTATTGTTAAGAATTTGCAGTTAGATTCCCTAATTGACAAGGATAGCTTAGCCAATAGAAAACATGAATATACACAAGTACAAGAACATCTAGATAGAACAGAAAAGAATCAAGGCTCTCTAGTACCGAGCAGAAGTAAACAACAGATGGTAAATGATTCAGTTTTAACACCAATCAAGAATTGGTCATTTGAAATTACAAACACTACGGATATAGCCAATTTGATGCATGTTGACCAGTAGAACAAAGATTTAGGGGTTTCTAAAGATACCAATATTGAAGATATTGAAAATCTAATGTTATTCGAAGCAGATCTAGATTTAAAAGAGCTCAATTTACCTATAAAGGAAATATCCTCAGAGAGAAAGTGCTAGACGTTGGATTCGCCAGATATCACACCAATCAAAGAAAGCCAATATAAAACTTCCAAATTCTGGCAGACTCCATAAGAGATCAGAAGTTCTTCGTTCACCCCAATAGAGCAGTCTTACAAAGAGAAGGATTATGAGTGTGAGGGCTCTCTAACAAAAATGGTTCAAGATTTCTTAAACAAAGAAGGCAATACAGAGGCAAATCTATATGATTTGAGTTCAAGAGATGAGAATTTGGAGCAGTTAATAGATGAATTAGTTCAGATTTTTAGTTTTGAAGAAATCAACAATAGTTTAGAGGCTCAAAAGGCAGATCTAATTGAGAGAATCATAAAATTAGGGGGTAGTAAAAATACTTGTGATGATCTTAGAAGAGATTTGATGAGTATAGAGGTAGAGGATAAGGCTAGGAAGCAAGATCAGAGTACTGGTAGGAAGGCAACAAATTTGGGGAACAGAGTTGATAATATGACAGAGAATGGTATTGAAGAAGATCCTCAGACGGATATCATTAATAAGATCATCAGTGAGTTAGAATCTAAAAATACAGAAGGGAAGGATATTCATAAGAAGACCAGTGATTTAAAGCTCAGGAAAGCTATAGAGTACCTTGGGATCCAGCAGAATCAGGATAGTTTAAGCTCTCCTAACTTTGGCAAGATCAAGGGTAAAAGAGGTAGAAGATCTTTGAAGGACTTAAGAGAACCAGAAGGGCTCAGTAGGGAGCAGTAGAAGATTGATCAGCTTTTTAATGTTGGGAAGGGGAAGTGCCTTCCCAAAGAGACATGAAGATAACAACATGGAACGCTAGGGGACTAAATGTCCCTAGCAAGAAGAGGTTAGTAAAACAAAATCTCAAATCCTTTGAATCAGATATCATTATAGTTCAAGAAACTAAGCTTAATAAGGATGAAACAATTAAATTAGATAAAATGTTAGGCTTATGGAGTTCTCTCTTCCAAGAATCAGTGAGAGCATCGGGTGGTTTAGGAGTTTTTTGGAATCCTAGGAAGGTATCTCTTAGCTGTCTTTATCATAGTCCTAATAGGATTAGCTCGAGTGTCAAGAGTCTTAAGTTTGATTTGCAGTTTATTCTTATCAACTTTTATGGTCCTATTAGTTACTTGGATAAAAAAGAGGTTTGGAATGAGATTAGTAGTTTCATCCTAAACTTTAAGGACAATGCCTTTTTGATAGGAGGAGATATCAATACCATTTTAGACCTATCAAAAAAAATAGGTGGTATACATCACCTTTCCCAATCTTTGTTAGACTTCAGACCATGGGTTAGTAAACATGACATGATAGATGTCCCCACCAGTAATGGGATCTTCACATGGAAAAATAGGAGAAAGGACTTCACATATATTGTAGAGAAATTAGATAGGTTCTTTATCATAGGCAAGCTAGCTAATAGTAATTTTAATTTTCAATCTTCAGTTTTGCCTATCACCGAGTCAGATCATTATCCAGTCCGCTAGAACTCTTAGAACCTCACAAACCCACTAGGAACCCATTTAAATGCGAAAAAATGTGATTCCTAGATCTAGATTTCATTGATAACATTAAAATTTGGTGTGAGCAAGATAAAGTAGAAGGTTTGAAGATGTTTGTGTTTGTCTCTAAGCTAAAATTACTAAAAGAGTGCATTCTAAAATGGAATAAATGTCATTTTAACAACATTTTCAAAGAAAAATTAGAAATAGAAAACCAACTTAAAAACCTAAATTTGAATATTATAAAGAATGGTATGAATAATGAAAGCTATCAGTTAGAAAAAGAGTTAATGGCTAAACAAGAGTTAATTTTATCAAAAGAAGAAACCTTCTGGTGACAGAAATCTAGGGAAAAATGGTTGGAAGAAGGAGACCATAACACCAAATTTTTCCATAACTCAAC
The DNA here is from genome assembly GCA_028749045.1 of Cupressus sempervirens. Classification (NCBI taxonomy): domain Eukaryota; kingdom Viridiplantae; phylum Streptophyta; class Pinopsida; order Cupressales; family Cupressaceae; genus Cupressus; species Cupressus sempervirens. The sequence goes on along the minus strand of CM053785.1, from coordinate 518,900,365 downwards.
TTTATATAATAGATCTAAGAATAAAATTACTAGCATCAAAAATCACTTGGGTAACCAAGTCGAAAAGCCAAGCAATATTGCGAATACCTTCGTAACTCATTTTAAGAATATACTAAACAATTACGAAGAATCTAATAAGGTGGCACAAGATAAGATGCTTAAATTTATTCCTAAACTTATCTCAGATGAAGATAATAAGTTTTTAAACAAACCCATTACCTTGGATGAGGTTAAATCAGTAGTTTTTAGCATGAACCCCAATAAATCTTTGGGACCTTATGGTTTTCAGGCCTTTTTCTTCCAAAAATGTTGGGACATTATTGGGTTTGACCTATGGAAAGCCATTGAAGCCTCAAGAAATGGAGGCACTCTTCAATCTAAAATTAATTTCTCTTTTATCCCTTTAATTCCTAAAAATAATGATCCTAAGACTGCATGAGATTTCAGGCCTATTGCCTTATGCAATACGATTTATAAGATTTATTCCAAGATCATAGCTAACAGGCTTAAAGTTTTCCTGCCTAAATTGATCTCTAAGGAGCAAACCAATTTTGTTCCTGGGAGATCTATTCTTGATGGTATTATTAATATACAAGAAACGATTCATTCGACCGGCAAAAGTAAGGAACCGTGTATGTTTATGAAACTTGATATTCAAAAAGTGTATGATATGGTAGACTGGAGATTTCTATGCAAGGTTCTCGAAGCCTTCAAATTATCCCATCAATGGATTAATCTCATTTTTAAATTCATATCTACGCCTAAAATCTCTATTCTAATCAATGGTACACCTGAAGGTTTCTTTGAAATCTCCAAGGGTATTCGGCAAGGTGATCCATTATCACCTTCTCTTTTTATCATTATGGCTGAAGCTTTTGGGAGAGCCTTAACAACTGCTCATCAGAATCGGCTACTTTCTAGTATTACCATCACTAGAAATATGTTGAATATCACTCATCAACAATACACTGATGATACAATTCTCCCTAGAAAAAGCATTATTGCTGAAACTTTTGAATTTAAATCCATCATAAAATCATATATGGTGGCTTCAGGGCAGAAAGTGAATGAGGATAAGTCCAAGATTTTCTTTTTAAATATACATGAAGATATGGAAGATAGGATTTGTGAGTTGATGGGCTATCAAAAAGGACAATTCCCTTGTAAAAATTTGGGAATTGTGCTTGAAAAAGGCTCTAAATCTTGCAAAGTCTAGCATAACACAATTGAGAAAATGGATGCCAGGATCGAGGGATGGAAAGATAAGTGGCTCTCTAAAGTAGGCAAGGTCACTAAAATTAGTTCAGTACTTTCTGCCTTTCCAATTTATCCGCTGTCTTGCCTCCCTCTTTCTAAGAGTTATCACAATAAATTGGAATCTAAACTCAGGAATTTTCTCTGGAAGGACTGTGATGAAGATAAAAAAATTGGCTTTCATAAAATGGGATAATATTTGCAAACCTAAAGCAATGGGCGAACTTGGTATTAAAAACCTAGAATGGAAAAATGAAGCCTTGGGAGCAAAACTGATTTGGCGACTGTACAATGAAAGGGACCAAAAATGGGCTAAGATATTATATAACAAATATCTCAATGTGGAAGACCTCTTTTCTATTTTTAGAATGATTAATCCCCCTAGGGGATCTGAAATCCATAACTTTATGCTGAATTCTCATGATCTTATAGGTAAGTTTCTTACTTGGGATGTTGGTATAGGAGATAAAGCCTTATTCTGGGAAGATTCGTGGGATGGCCACCCCCCTCTTATTTCCAAACCCTACCCAAAACATTTAAAGGAATTGTTAATCTCCCGATGGGGTAATGAAGTTGGTAAATATAAAACTAGGATTTCAAGTAATGGTGTGGCTAGATGGGTTTCGAAACCAGTGGAAGGCTTGGGTGTCAAACAGGCAGAAGTAGAAGCTTATATCAAGATTATATCTGACAGGCTAGTCAAGCAGTCGAAAAAATTGGATAAGCTCATTTGGGCAGCTACAAATGATGGGAACTATAGAGTTAAGGATGGTTATAATGCTATACTTTACTCTCAAAGCTGGGATAATATTGATATCCCACTCAAACTTTGACGGGATGGGCCTTGTCTCCCTAAGGTTGGATTCTTCCTATGGTTAGCATTTCAAAACAAGATCTTAACTGCTGATAGCCTAAGCAAATTTGGGATACATGGTCCTTCTATATGCATGCTATGTAAACAAAATTATGAGGACTTTAATCACTCGCTTTATAGGTGTCCTTACTCACTTAATTGCTGGGAATGGCTTAGATTTAAACTAGGTTGGTATTTGCCTTTCCCAAAAACCTATAAGGATCTTCTTATTAGCTAGCCCAGTAACTTGGTTAAAGGCGTTTACAACAAACTTTGAAATATATGTCTGTCTATTGTCTCTTGGGAAATTTGGAAGGAAAGGAACCAACGTATTTTTCAAAATTCCAAATTGAAGTCTAAGGAGCTAATCTTAAAAATTGAGGCTAGTATCGTGGAAGTTATTAACTCACACCTCAAGAAATGTATGAAAGAAGAAGGATCCTTCTCTATCTAGAATGGGCTTATGAAAAAGAATTGCTGATAAACCCCCCCAGTCTATCTTAAAAAAAACAAAGAAGATAGGGCTAATTGTAGATGGTCCCCTCCCCCGATGGGATGGGCCAAGCTCAATTTTGATGGAGCTGCTCGTGGTAATCCTAGGATTGCAGGAATTGGTTTCATTATCAATAATGATTCTGGACAATGGTTAGCAAAAAAAGCAATGGCCATTAGGCCCACCTCCAACAACTTGGTCGAACTTGAGGCATTGGAAGTAGGATTGCACTTGTGTTTGGAGGTAGAGATTACCAAAGTGGTTATTGAAGGTGATTCTCAGATCATTTTGAATGCGATAAGGAAGTGATCTACCCCTAATTGGGTCACTAACTCTAGATTAGATTATGTCCTTGAGCTTCTTGATCATTTTGAGGATTATCAAATTTGTCATATCTACCGCGAAGGCAACCTAAAAGCATATCAACTAGCAAATAAAGGGGCTGATGGTCTTAACGTTCATCTAATTAAGGATTTATCCATCTAATTCTATTACTAGATTATAAGTAGGAAACTTATTCCATTAGTATAAGTGCGCTGTATTAATAATATAGGATATTAGTTTCTCTTTCGAATTATGAGATTAGTACCCATCTTATTAATTATGACTTTGCAAGATTGTGGTCGACTCAAACTATGAGTGCTATTACTTAAGTATTATAGATCTAGGGTTCAAAACAGAGTGTTGGTGTCTTACCTCATCAATTCATGATGGGATTCTTGATTAATACTTAACATTTCCCCTTTATTTTTCGCGTGACTTGGCTCAATGGTGTCAATAACATGATGAGGCACGTTAGTTGCTTCTAGACCCATCTGTGATAAGTTTTTATGGGATTGCTTTAGTCTGATACTAGTCACCTTCCCTCTCAGTGGCTATGGATACAAACATCATGGTTTTTAACACCAAAGAAGCTAGGACTATGGCTTTTTGTGGCTCTGTGAAACTAGAATGCTGGAATAGGATCTTAAATCCTTTAGATGACATGTTAAGGATTGCAGTGGGGAGGGTGATTAGTGAAGGCATATTTGACTATAGTTACACTTGGAGGACTAACATCAGCATTATTGGAACCTTCATTGGTTGTTTAACTAGAGCAAAGGTAGACCATGACCTAATTATTCAACTCTGTAATGATAATTTTCAAGCCACACGGCGTAAGGGGTTGGAAAATGCAGTTAGGAGCATTGACAACAAACTAAGGATTCCACTTGCTAAGAGATACATGGCTTCCCCTTTAGGTTCCTCTGAGTTGGACATGGCATTCTATAGGCCCTCTTTGATCATCCGGAAGAGCCTCAAATTCTATACCTAGTGGCCCAAAATGGAGGTAGCTATCATATTCCTTCTGCATTGGAGGGGCATTGTAGTTGAAGCTAATAGGATGTGGTTGATGAAGTATCTCAATGTGTTTCATGCATACATTCACCCAAGAGTCTCATTTGATAACCTAGAAGCCATCATTTTCTGCACCCCCAATGCAGATAAGACAAGCAGATTGAAGGTAGGTTTTGAGCTTCCCCCAAATTTCCAGGTGGAGAACCCTAATGACATTTCTAAAGTCATTATGGTGTTTTCGAGGTAGGGTTTGCATATGGACGAGATCACAACTCCTTTTGGTATCCAGAAAGTTATCAAGACTTTTGCTATCTCATATCGACTAGGGTTTATATGTGTTTAGCAGGTTCAATACTATGTATTAAAGAATGATAGATATTTTGGGTTTCATCTATACATCATTGTTTATGTAAAGACTCTTATATAATCATTATACATAACTAGTTATGCTAATTTGGATATAGGCCTCATATTTATTGTTTACTTATTTGGTTTTTATCTTTCTCCCCTATTTTGATTCTAAGCTTTTGTCTCATGAAATTGGATGGCGGGAAGTTAATTGGCTATTAGCAATGGTGGGTAGTTCATATCCATTTTCAAATTTATCTCAATGATAAGCAGTATTAGGGTTCTGTTAACTAATTCATGATCTGCTCAAATTTTACTAAGTAGGTATGAGTATTGCTAATTTCGGCTTAGATTTGAACATGTTCAATTAGAGTGAAGTATAAGATGGTTTGTATATTTAATTTGATCAAGATCCAGTTCTTTCACCAGGAATTTTCGATTTGATCGACTTCCAATCACAATTGTGTTTTCGTTAGGTTTATGACTGGGTAGGGAAAGATCAGGGCCCTCTCTCTAATACTCGTTTGGACAAGGGCTCCATATTTTGAACAATCTCATAGCTGGTTATACCCTTCTCCCTTGATTCGGTCTCATGTAATAGAATGGCAAAAAGGTTTTTACTTATTAGCAATGATGGAAGTCAATTTCTATTTATTTCTATGATATGCTACAGTAAGCATTTTTGAGGCTCTGTTTACTAATTTATGAACATCTAGTATTCTATTGGGCAGGTATGAGGAAAGCAACTCTCAAATAAGATGTTAATTGCTATTTCTATTATGGTGATGTTTAGATTGGTCAGTATATCTAATTTTTCTCATGTTTTAGTTGTTTCATTAGGCATTATTAGATTGATTGTCTTCCAGTCATGAGAGTGTTTTCGTCGATTTTATGGAAACCTCTCTTTGGTAATAGTGTGAATAGGTAGGTTGTATCAGTTAGCAGGAAGATTAGATCTATAAATTTAATTATGAATCTGTGGTTATTCGTTTATGATTTAGCTGTTACAATGTTTGTATTAATTCAGTAAGATTTCAAGATGATTGCTACTATTGTAGCTAGTTTCATAATGAAGGGGATTCTCTCCACTTGAGATAAATAAATTCATGACATTTATAGGTTAGGGATATCGGTTTTTATCCCTTTCTTAGTTAGTTTTGGATTTAGTAGGATTAAGTATTTATTTTACTTGTAGTCTCTTTATATCACTTGTAGTTACTTCCTTTAGGTTTTTTCCTCTTCTATTTTTTGCATAACTTTAGATTATTATAATGAGTAGCATTTTGATAATTATACCTTCTATGTTGATTCTTGTTTTATGATCTCATTTGGTAAGCTTTCCAAGAGAGTATCTTATAGAGTGGATAATATATTTTACTCTTATGACCATGGTATGGAATCTTATACATACTATCTGGATAACAAATATTCTTTCTATTGTTTTTGCTTGTCTACTAACATGTTTTTTACCTAGCCCAACTTGAGGATAGGACAGTTCGATGGTCAAGTATCTTTTACATCAAGGATATGAACTTTATCAATATGACAAGCTATGTATGCATAACTTTTAGATGTGATGTATATTTTCAAAAGGGTTTGCTCCCTCAATTTTGTAAAATGATTTACAATTAAATATGTTCACTGGGGTATGCCCCTTTTAAATTTGTAATTATATAGGACATATGTTCCAGGCTAGACTAGAGGTTTTCTTCTCCATTCTTTCCTACCAGTGCCTGCTTGAACGGAGTTAAGCTATTGTAAACTTTTTTAATTTCTATAAAATTAATCAAGGCCTCAGTCGTTCATCGATTAAAAAATAAAAATAAAAATAAGTGACTTAATAATTAAATCAAAATGATTTAATTAATAAGGAAATGTTTTATTGCTCTAACTGTGTGTGTGTGTGTGTGTGTGTGTGTGTGTGTGTGTGTGTGTGTGTGTTTCTCTAATAGTGTGTCCTCATTTCTTAGTCAATATTTATAACAAAGAGCAAGTATAGAGAAATCTACAACAATATTGTTTCTCGGGTTTTTGGTCCTTTAAAAAACCTCTAGATCTAACATGTATTATTAAAATCCCTCCATCCATTCTTTTATCTTGACCACATTTCTACTTCACTAATTTTCTACAAATTTAACCAAATTCAAAATTATACACACACACAAACATATGTGTGTGTATGTGTGTGTGTGTGCACACATACACACACACACATATATACATGTGCATACATATGTACACACACACATATGTATATATATCTACGCACATACATATAACAAAGATCAAGCATAGAGAAATCTACAACAATGTTGTTTTCTCAGATTTTTGGTCCCTTAAAACTCTAGATCTCACATGTATTATTGAAATCCCTCTATTCATTCCTTTATCCTGACCACATTTCCACTTCACTCATTTTCTACAAATTTAACCAAATTTATAATAAAAATCACACACACACACACATACACACACGTGTGTGTGTGTGTGTGTGTGTGTGTGTGACATATACATATACATACACACATACACACACACACACATACATGTTTGTGTGTGTGTGTGTGTATACACACTGTTAGAGCAATAAAATATTTTATTATTAATTAAATCATTTTGATTTAATTATTAAGTCACTTATTATTTCTAGTTTACTCAAGCTAAACTTTGGGCATATAACAATTACTTATTTTATTAATAATTATTATACAACCTAGGATATTTCCCTTTAGGGTTTCTACCTTTTAGGTTTTACCCTTCTCCTTTGATAAGAATGATAATTGTAAATCTATTCATTCATTCAATACACTTTGTAAATCTTTTTTGCACATCAAGAATGTCTCATCTTTTGTGGATCTTTGAGTTCGAGCCTCCACAACTTTGCTTCTCTTTCTGTGACAGGTGTTTGCATGTAGTGATTCTTGAGAGCTGTGGGATCGAGCTTTCATTAACTTCAACATGGTATCAAAGTTTCAAATTTTTATACCCTCGTTCTCTTCATGAGAGATTTGGCTTTAATTTTTCAAATATGTTGATTTTAAAGGTTTTTTTGTATTGGATCTAAGGGGTCAATTTTCTTTTCAATACACTTTGAGTCTAAATGGATATTACCGTTGGATTCATAGCGCCCAAAAAAACCTATTTCCATATAAAATTTATCTAATTTGGACATAATTGGAATATGAGGCAAAAAAAATTGTTCCTAGATTTGGGCATGCTTCCTGAGGTGACCATTTTTTTAAATTAAAAACTAAATCACAAAAAAAACTTTATTAAAAAAACCAAAGGCATGTTTTTTTTTAAAGTTTCAAAAAGCACTTTGAAAAGTGCATGGTTTAAAAAAAAAAAAAAAACTTTTTTCCTTTTGAAAAGGTATGCTTGCACATGTAGTACCAACGTTAGTGTTGATGTCATCATTATTGAGCCAAAATTTGACGACCTTAGAACTGTCATTTGTTTGATTTGCTTTTTCCTAGAGACGTATTGATGTTTTTTGGTCATATCTTCATCATACGGAGGTATTTTTTCACAAATTGTATATCGTCATAAAGATCCTTCCAAGTTAGTCGTGATGGTGTAGGTTATTCAGACATTTTTTTTTGGTTTCCTATTTATGCAATCAAAGCTAGGGGTTCTATTTTGCACTTTAGGAGATATATCTCGAGCACTTGATCTTTGATTTGGGAATTCTTTATATCATTGGAAAGTTCTTTCAAAGCTTTTTCCAGTGGTGCTAGTTGCCTTTTTGGATTCTACTCGAGGAACATTCTATTCATTTTTTTACATTTTTGTATTATGGCGAATATCTTGGTTGTTTCGGGTTCAAAGATCAATTTCGTTACTTCAGATGATTCATCATGGGTTGTACTATCTATTGTATTAGCCTCATGTCTCTTCTGATCTTTATAGACAATTATATGCATTTTTGCAAACACACCAAGATAAAGTACCATATTGCATATGTATTTTTTGTCCAGTTTATTTTGCCTTGTTTTGCCTTCTGATTCGAGCAATGTCATATGAGGACACTCATATAGACTACTATATTCTTGAGATTCAACTTATCTTGTGCCTTAGTGTATATCCACTTTACTAATTTTCTACAAATTTAACCAAATTCAAAATTATACACACGCACAAACATGTGTGTGTGCATGCGCGTGTGTGTACACACACACACACACATGTATATATATCTACATACATACATTTAACAAAGATCAAGCATAGAGAAATCTATAGCAATGTTGTTTTCTTAGATTTTTGGTCCCTTAAACCTCTAGATCTCACATCTATTATTAAAATCCCTCTATTCATTCATTTATCTTGACCACATTTCCAGTTCACTCATTTTCTACAAATTTAACCAAATTTATAATAAAAATCACACACACACACACACACACACACACACACACGTGTGTGTGTGTGTGTGAGACATATACATATACACACGTACATATACATACATACACACACACACACACACGTGTGTGTGTGTACATATATTTTGTTAGAGCAATAAAATATTTCCTTATTAATCAAATCATTTTGATTTAATTATTAAGTCACTTATTATTCCTAGTTTACTCAAGCTAAACTTTGGGCATATAAAAACTTCTTATTTTATTAATTATTATCATACAACCTAGGATATTTTCCTTTGGGGTTTCTACCTTTTAGGTTTTACCCTTCTCCTTTGATAAGGATGATAATTGTAAATCTATTCATTCATTCAATACAATTTGTAAATCTTTTTTGCACATCAAGAATGTCTCATCTTTTGTGGATCTTTGAGTTCAAGCCTCCACAACTTTGCTTCTCTTTCTGTAACAAGTGTTTGCATGTAGTGATTCTTGGGAGTTGTGGGGTTGAGCTTTCATCAACTTCAACATGGTATCAGAGCTTCATATTTTTATATGCCCCTTCTCTTCATGAGAGGTTTGGCTTTAGTTTTTCAAATATGTTATTTTTCAAGGTTTTTTGTATTGGATCTAAGGGGTCACTTTTTTTTTTTTTTTTTTTTTTTTTCAGTACACTTTGAGTCTAAATGGATATTACCGTTGGATTCATAGCGCCCAAAAAAACCTATTTTCATATAAAATTTATCTAATTTGGACATAATTGGAATCTGAGGCAAAAAAAATTGTTCATAGATTTGGGCACGCTTCTTGAGGTGACCATTTTTTTAAATTAAAAACTAAATCACAAAAAAAAACTTTATTAAAAAAACCAAAGGCATGTCTATTTTTAAAAAGTTTCAAAAATCACTTTGAAAAGTGCATGGTTTAAAAAAAAAACTTTTTTCCTTTTAAAAAGGTACGCCTGCACATGCAGTACCAGCGTTAGTGTTGATGTCATCATTATTGAGCCAAAATTTGACGGCCTTAGAATTGTCATTTGTTTGATTTTCTTTGTCCTAGAGCCTTATTGATATTTTTTGGTCATATCTTCATCATATGAAGGTATTTTTTCACAAATCATATATCGTCATAAAGCTCCTTCCAAGTTAGTCATGATGGTGTAAGTTATTTGGACTTTTTTTTTGATTTCCTATTTATGCAGTCAAAGCCAGGGGTTCTATTTTGCACTCTAGGAGATATATCTTGAGCACCTGATCTCTAATTTGGGAATTCTTTAAATCATTGGAAAGTTCTTTCAGAGCTTTTTCCAGTGGTATTAGTTGTCTTTCTGGATTCTGCTCAAGGAACATTCTATTCATTTTTTTACATTTTTGTATTCTGGAGAATATCTTGGTTGTTTCAGGTTCAAAGATCAATTTCGTTACTTTAGATGATTCATCATGGGTTGTACAATCTATTGTATTAGCCTCATGTCTCTTTTGGTCCTTGTAGACAATTGTATGCATTTTTTAAAGCACACCGAGATAAAGTGCCATATTGCATATGTATTTTTTGTCCAGTTATTTTGCCTTGTTTTGCCTTCTAATTCGAGCAATGTCATATGAGGACACTCATATAGATTACTGTATTCTTGAGATTCAACATATCTTGTGCCTTAGTGTATATGCACTAGTCTGATTAAAGTGCCATGGGGGTTGATGTTTTTCCTTTTTTTTTTCCATCTTCCTTTGTCCAATGAGTTATTCCTTTCGTGACATTAGCCTCACAACGTGTCTAAGATTGATCACCTCAGTACACACATATGTATTCTTTTGTGCATCTTGATCATAATTCCTTGACATACAATTCTTTTGGCCTACTTTTCCAGTTGCCTATCACCTCATCCTTGTCTACATTAGGGGCGAGGGGGTTCTTATGTTGTTTATCATGCTTGTTTGGTTCAATGGAGTGAGCTATGTATTCAATATTTGTTCTTATGTACTAGGCAGATGCAATGGATGGGTACCTATGCATTTTAGTGAGATGGATCATTTACCATATAGACACTCTTCTATTTGTTCCTACTTTGGTTGTATCATTCCATGTTAAATTGATCATCTCTTTAAGATTTGGTGTTTTATACCATCTATATCTTTGAGTTCAATTGTTTGCCTTGTTTTCTTGTTGATTCGAGTAGTGTCTTCTGAGAGCACTCATGTAGATCATAGTCTTCTCTACCTAGTTAGGGTCCATTTTTGTAGAGGTTCTTAAGATCAACAATTCCTTTTGATGGAACTTTGCAACTTCTACATGCTTCAATGGTGTTCTTCATGATCATCCTTTTGTTCCTATCTTCTGGGACATTCCCTAGTTTGGAGGCTTCTTTAGTCCTTCACCAATTCTTTCAGCATTATTTCCATTTCTTTCTAGAGTAGGGTTTTTCCCAATTGGTTTTCTCTATTTCTCCTCTTTACAGAGATTCGGTTGTGCTTGGGTACCTCATTAGGCTTTGTTGCCGGGACCCAAATCTACTTTCACTAGCAATTTCTAGGTTGTTAGATACTCCCAAAGTTTATCTTACCCTAAGTTTATCTTAAGGGGGGGGGGGTGTTAGAGTAATTGGATATTTTCTAATTAACTCTATATTTAAGCTAAACTTTAGGCATACAATAATTAATTCTTCTATTAATTATTATCATGCAATCTAGGTTTTATCTTTTAGGGTTTCAATCTCCTTTATAAAGATGATATCTCTTTGTAATCTTATTCATTCACTTTTTGATAATGACAATTTATCTTTTTGCTCATCAAGAATGTCTCCTCTATGGACTTGAGAGTTCCATTGTATTTAGTGTGTGCACCCTTAGATTCAACAATGTAGAACACCATTTCAATTTATACCCAATGATCTATCATCAAAATAAAAGGAAACTATATGAAAAGATTAAAATGAAAATATTTTCTAATAAGACTAATATGACAAACTATTTTAAAAGACACCCCTCTCCTAAAATAGTATAATTCAAAAAGACAAAAATGACAAAGTTTTCTTATAAACACTCCTCTCATGAAACTTCTATATGTAGTAACTTAGGTCAACCAAACCATCTATGCAAAAAAAATTGGGAACAAGACTTATTCTTATCACACCTCCTAACAACATAAACACTAATTCTATAAGACTAAAATGACAAAGTATTCTAATAGACGCTCCTCTCCTAAAACATTATAATTCAAAAAGACTAAAATGATAAAATATTCTAACAAACACTTCACCCATAAAACTTCTACATGTAGTAACTTGGGTAAACCAAGCTATCCATGTAAAAATCGTTGGATACAAGACTTATTCCAATTACACCCCCTAACAACATATGTTAAAGTAATCTAATAAACAATCCACTACTAAAACACTACAATTAAAAAGCACTGAAATGTCAAAACTTTTAATAGACACTCCTCTCATAAAGCTTTTAAATGTAATAACTTAGGTTAATTAAGTCATTCATAGTAAAAAAAAAGTTAGAAACAAGACTTACTCAAATTAGATCCCTTAACAACCAAACCACCAATTCTAAATAGACTAAAATAAGAAAGCTTTCTAATAGATACTCTTCCTCAAACCTCTAATTATAACAAGTTAGGTGAACTAAGCCATTAATGTGAAAAAAAAATCACAACCAAGACTTTGAAGTTATAAGATCCAATCAAAACCCATAAACCAACCCATCCATATAAAAATGGTGGGGGACAAAACATAAAGTTACCATCAATGTGAAAAAAAATTACAACCAAGACTATGAAGTTATAAGATCCAATCAAAACCCTAAAACCAACCCATCCACATATAAAAATGGTTGGGGACAAAACTTAAAGTTATTATTATTAACTCACTTTGATTAATGTAAGATCCAATCAAAATCCTTAAACCCACACAAAGGTACCCCTTCATTTTCTTTCCGACAGTATTTCCCATGGCTTCCTCCTCACATTTGCTCTTTGTTCACAAAAATCTCCCAATCACACCATGGTCTCCACAACGAATTTGTTCCGACCCAACACAAAAAAATAGTTAGAAAGTATGCATCTCCCAACGCACGAGCTCTCCTCTTTTGCTTCACATTCACTTTTCCTTTTTCCCCACAGATATTTTATTCCCAATCCCGCTTACTTCCTTCCAAAGCCTGGCGGGCCCCGCTTAAAATAATATTATAAGCTACGTGGCGTTCCCGGCAAGGCGGGAGGAAATTAATAACACGATTTTAATGTTCCCCCGGCGGGAAAAACGCGGCCCGCTTTTCCCGACCACCTGATAAAGGGTTATGAGACAGCCTAATCGAGCCACGTCACGCCTACGAATGACACGTCAGCGGCCCTGGTGTTTATAAGTAGTGAAAGAGAGTGTGCTCAGAGAAGTTCTGCTGCTGTTGATGAATGAATGAATGAATGTTTGAGGGTGGATTTTACAGGAGGAGTAGTAGATATGTCTGTGGAAAATAATGGCACCAGGAGGGTTCATACGCCTCCAGGGGGTCCTTCTACATTTGATCTCTTCAGCTGGTCTGAGGAGCCGCCGGAAAATGCTCAGGTTCGAACCCCCGCCAGAGCCGCTGCAAATGCTGACTCCGATCCAGCCTTTGGTGCTTCCCCTGTCGGCCGCCCTACTATTCGGATGCACCAGGTGAGTCCGCTTGGTTCTGATGGAGATGAATGTTGCTGTCAGAGGTTTTGTGTTGATTTTTTTTGAGGTTATTTGCAGCCTGCCGGGGGAACCAGCACGATTTCTTTCGGCGAGCAAATTACCCCTGAGGAGGCACAGGCATTGTTGAAAAGGTGAGAGTTTCGGTCCTCCTTTTGAGCTTTTATTTTGGTAAATGTGTGCGTTGAAGAGGTTCGAGGAGCTGGTTTGGGAGAATTTGTTGGCAGAATTAGTAGTTGATTTGTTGTCACCAAAATCGATTTTGTGTCAGTGTGCTATGTTTCTGCTTGTCAGACCTTGTGCGGTTTGACTCGGTATGGTGGATTTTACTGCGCACATTGTTTCCCGCCATTAGTGCTTTTGATCAGACCTGATTAGCAGAACGAAGATAATTTTTTAACGAAATTAGTGGTGGGGGCTGGATTAGCTGGTTTAGGAGAATTTGTTGGCAGAATTAGAAGTTGATTTGTTGTTACCAAAATCGATCTTGTGTCAATTTGCCATGTTTCTGCTTGTAAGACCTTGTGCGGTTTGACACGGTATGGTGGATTTTATTCTGTACAATTTTTCCCGCCATTAGAGCTTCTGATCATACCAGATTAGCAGGACTAGGAGATTTTTGCATCAAAATTAGTGTTAGGGATGATCTTACTATGATGGATCTCGCTTCATGTGCAATGCTGTGCTTGGTAGATCTTGTACTCTTCGTCCAGCTGGCATTAATTGTGTGGTGTAGACTGTTTTCTTGGCATTGGGTGGAAATGCCAAACGACATTTTGATCAGGCCGGAATAGCAAAAATAGGAAGATTATTTTACTAAAATATCTTGTGGGAATGAGCCAAAATGGATCTTCCGATGGTGTCTCATGTTCTGCTTGGTTGACGTTACAAACATTGCCTTGTTGGTGTAAATTGTAAGGCATCCGCTTGTCTCTGGGCATTAGTTGGTGATGCCATTGACCTTTTCATCAATGCCAGGTTAGCGAAACTAGGAGAAGTTCTAACTAAAATCAGTAAGAGGAATGATCTTTTCCAAAACTGATCTTGTGAGAATGTGTAACGTTGGTCTTCACAGACTTTTTAGGCTTTGTCTAGGGTCGTGGATTACATTAATATTAGAATGAGTTGGAGTTGTCCAATGTCTTAGAGAAGTAATAGCATTTTGTGCTCACGTTCCCTGATTGGGACAAGTTATTATAGTTATGTCCTCTGTTGGACAAAATAGAAATCTTGGCTCGAGAGAGGCTATGATAAACAAAAAAACTATAACCTGACTGAAGACGAAGACTCGAGTGTTCCCTTTTGACTTGCATCGACACTTTAAAGCAAAATCATCTATGTTGTATAATGCTCGAGGCGTTTTGCTCGTTCAGTTACGTGAAAGTGATCTGCATTCGTCAAGTAAAACTGAAATTTTTGATTTGTAGATGTGCTGCTGAAAATTCTTAGTTTAAACTTAATGGTACCAGATTTAGGCAAAAACTTTTATCTGGCAGCAGAAACATTGAAATATCGACGTATATATTTTGTTTCTTAAGATTAGGATGGATTAGTGATAAATGTACATTACGAAAAACATGCTGGGTGTGATTTAAATAAAAAAGTATTATCACACTGGATTGGATGTTATACTATAATTTAATGTATTGCCCCAAATGGCAAAAAAATTGTAATCAAACAGCATGTTTGATAGCTGTCAGATGATATTTATCTTGTTAGTTTCGAACAAATATCAACGCAAACCCATTAAACTAGTTCCGGGTTAACAGATCTTGTACTCAAACAAGCTTAAGATCATTTTGAAGATGAAGATGTTTATGTTGTTAATTTCGAGCAAATATTAAGATGAATACGGAGTTAACCTTATGTCAATATTAAATGTCAGAGATTTGTTTCTTGATATTTCTTTTTTTTTTTAACAATATATTGCTGCTTGGGATTTCATGTTTTTTTTGTTTATGGATTTGTTACTATTTTATCTTCTTGTTCTATTGCAGTTATGTATGGCCTTTTAAGAGCTGTGCTAGGTATTTCCCTTGATGACTAAGCAGAATGTATTTTTCATCACTTTGGTTGGTTGGCTGTTTGGACTTAACAATTAAACTAATTAAACTAAATAAATTTTAGGTATGTTGATTGGGCAGCGTCTATGCAGCCGACTAAATTTGCCAATCAAATTATTTTTAATATTATTATACAATTGTTTCTGATTTTTTATTTAATAAAAAAAATATAATAAACACCATTCAGTCGGCTAATTAGCCACTGGCTGTAAGGTGCAAATATTTTACATTTCCTTAAGTGGCCGTAAGGTCAAGGAGCTAGTTGTTTGCAATGCTAAACACTGACATCCCTGTTGAAATCTGGAAAGGTACAATTAGAACTCAGGATCACCTTAGTTACTCTCGTGTAGAAGTTTTGGATCTTCATGATATTGTTCTTTTAGGAATTTGTACGCTACACTCTTCAAAATGTAGGTGTGTGCTTTAATGAATTAAACTCTTTGCACCACATGGAGCTGTTTGTATCCACTCCAACTGTATGGAAGTCATCTGCATATTCTGTGATTCCTATACTATGGAGAAGTAGAAATGAGCTAGAAGCTTTTCTTTTCAGGGGTTGAGCTCTTTTTGCACTTCTCCTCTTTCTGCCATAAAAGATGAAAGAAAATCTCTATAGACTTTTTAAAGTACCAATTCTCTGGATCACATTCTATGATCAATGCATAACAAGGGTATAAAATATATATAATAGGATTGTGCAAACAACTCAATAAATGGAATTTGGATGCCGACGAGATGAAGTTTACCTAGAGAGGAGGCAAAAGGCAAAAATAAATAAATCATGTAGCATGAAATAAAATAAATAAATAAAAGCTCTAGCCATATTGATATTATTTATTTTAATCCTTAGAAGTGTTATTGCTATTTTTCACAAAACTAGGTGGTGGGCCCTTTTAATCAAGTTAATAATTGGATATCCAGTAATGGCTTAAGGCCAATCCTTCAACACTTTTTAAGTTGTTGTATGTGTTGGCTTAGTCTCTACTACGTGGGCCCTTTTAATCAAGTTAATAATTGGATATTCAATAATGGCTTAAGGCCAATCCTTCAACAGGTTTTAAGTTGTTGTATGTGTTGGCTTAGTTTTTACTATGTGGGCCCTTTTAATCAAGTGAATAATTGGATATCCAATAGTGGCTTAAGGCCAATCATTCAACACTTTTTAAGTTGTTGTATGTGTTGGCTTAGTTTCTACTACGTGGGCCCTTTTAATCAAGTTAATAATTGGATATCCAATAATGGCTTAAGGCCAATCCTTCAACACTTTTTAAGTTGTTGCATGTGTTGGCTTAGTTTCTTCTATCTTATTCAAATGAGTTTTACAACAGTTTTTCTTTGTTGTTAGACATCTAGAGTTTTAAATTGGAAAATAATGTTCAGCTAAAGCTATCTTGTTAATATGTTCATATTTTAATGTTTGCACTGTGTTCTTTGAGCAAAGTGCAAAAGAAGTATTTAGTCTGATGAATTTGTGGAATCCGGCAACAAAATTCTACTTTGTATACCCCACATTTTTGGTATGTTTCTTCGTCTTCCTTCATAGATGTGGTCTAATTTCACAATTTGAAATGATGTATAAAAGATGACTTGATATGCTTGTTTCTCAATATTTTCGAAGTTTTTTCTAAAATGCTCTAAATATGAGAAAGGAAAGAAATAAGGATTATTTGATTGTCTTGACACTTTTGTTTCTTATCTTATTGCTTGCTAGTTTTTTTGAAGATTCTGGCAATTTGCTTACTTCTTGAAACCATCTTTTCGGAAACCAAAGATAGGTATGTGAGTGTTTGATCAATGTGTTTCCGACTCTCTCATAACAATCTGAAAAAAATTCTTTGCACGTGTCTTAAGACCTCCAACATTTTGATTGTTGATGTGAAAAATTATGTAGATAAAGCTAGAAGCAAAATATTTCTCAGGAATAAGATGACAAACTAAAGAATATTCATTTTTTCAATCAAGTGGGAAAAACAAGAAAATCTGCAAACCAAGAGATACTGCATTTGCTAATCACATTTGTCATTGATAATTTCCGATTGTGGTATGCACCTATTCATCATTGGCCATCTTGCTGCAAATAACCCATAGGGGATTTATTCTCATGGACTACTCTCAATACTTTGAAGATTGAACAACCTATTGTAACTTTGCCTTAGGATAGACTCAGCGCACTCATTTGAAAAATGAAAATGTTTCAAATTCATTTTTATGTTTTCATAGATAAGTCTTGTTACCATTGGTAGAAGAAGTTTCTTGACCTCAATGAAGGTGCACACCATACTTCATACTCTTTTCTGATGGTATATATTTGCTAATTGTATGAGCCATATTTAATAAATATTTATGTTCCCTTGGGACGTGTACCCGGCCAAAATATAGGAGTTTCCAAGACGGGGATGGCAGATGGGTATGGGACGTCCACCAACTGTCCTCAAAAAAGGCAAATTACCAGGGGACGTCCCCGAAACTTAGGGACGGCTGGGAAAAAAAAGCCGTCCACCGTACGGCCAGCCGTCCTTAAATGTTTTTTTTTTAATTAAAAAAAGTTTAATTTTTTTTTAATGCAAATAAACTAAAAAGTGAATATTAAATAATAATTTTAAGGCTCCTAACTAAGTTGCCGAGGTGGGCCCCACCCCTCCAAATGCTGTTTCATTTTTCTATGTTATGTTTTTTATGTTGAACGTGAACATGATTATGATATTGATACTTATTACTTTATGGCAGCCCTCTAGTCTTTGGACGTATAGCTTTAGGCATATTTAGATTTAGATTTTCAGATTGATCATGTTTATCATTATGATATTGTTCATTGATATTGATATGCATTTTGACAATTGATTACTGAAATTGGATATTATTTCCTAGATGGCATTCAAATGTTGTATGTTATGGTTCTATAATGTTTAAACTTTAAATGACATGCTTTGTGCTTAGTTTCATATGAATAACATGTATATTTGCGAATTTTCCTATATATATATATATATAGCCGTACCGTTTGCCATCCCCGATCCTCAAAATCGCCAAATTTTTTTTGCTGTCGCTGAAACTTGTCCCCCGCCATCCCTATATGGGAAACTCGGGGTAACATATACTTAATTAATTCAAGTTTGCCTATGTGTTGCGCATGAGTTCTAAAGCATTTTAATTTCTTTTCAATTAGAAGTCTCCCAATAATAACTTAAGGAACACCATTATTTGTATTAAGATGGGCTATCTCAATGATTGCTTCCACAAATACAGGGAATATTGCTTGTGCTTATTTCATCCTATTTGATCCATCAATGATCATCCTAAAATTGGTTGTGACAAGGAAGTTGACGAGATCGTGGCTCTTAACATCTATCCACCCATTTTGATATGATAGTGCACCTAGTCTTTGCCCAATATTTGTGATGTTTGATAACATTCCTTACATCTTGTAATGCATAGCTGAACATATTAACGCTCATGGTTTCATATGATATGAACTCTGGACTTGGGACTTGCCACTAAATTGATGTCCGCTACAACTTGCTAATATGGAGACACAATGACAGTGAACAACAAACATGAAAAACACCAAAAATTGCTAATGGTCTTCTTGACCTTTTTAGATTCATTAACACTCTTCTACCACCTTGTACTTTCTAAAGTTTGTTATACGGTTGGGGTGGTATGAGATGCAAAGAAGTAATTAATGTTACTCTTCAATGGTAGTTTTGTATGATGTAGAAGTAGATGTAGAAAGAGACTCTTATAGGTGTTGTTTTTGGATGCTTGGGCTCATCAAAATGCTCAACTTTAGCTTTAGAAGAAGTTGATACAACTAGCATGCTTGTCTTTGCCTTTCTTTTCCGTACAGCTTATACATGGTTGGAGTCTTCAAGGACTGGCACGTGACTTTGGGATGGTGTTGTTGGTAAGGCTTCACATCATGGCATTGTACATTTTACAAATGCCTCTTGAAGCAATAAATGCTTCCATTGTGCCCAAGGCTGCAAAATATGAGTTTCATTTTTGTATAGATAGTGTTATACCATATGTCCTTGTGTCCTTGTGATGTCTCTCTCAAGCAATATAATGCCCAATATGGTAAAAATGAGGTTTTAAGGTTCAAATGAAGTACTTTTCTTAATCACCATTTAAAGAAACCCATATTGATTCATCCTTTTGATATATCTGTACCCTCTCATAAGCCAAACTACCCAATGTACCACACTTTTTGCATACTCAAAGGTACATGGCAAAGTCATGCTAGAGTGGAACTGAAAGATATAATAAAGAAATGTCTCAAGTTTGTTTGAGGCTTAACCATTGGAATTGTAGCACTCTACTTCGCCAAAATCTTCAAAGCCTTTTGGGTGATCTAGTTAAGGAAAAAATTAAAGGTCTTTAAAAACAAGAAAAATGAAAGAGAGCAGAGAGAAAAATATGGAGAAGGTAATTGGTGGTAAAAGTTTCTATAGTCTTGTTATCACTCCAACCAATCCCACCAGCCGAATATTCTTGTGGGTCATGACTTTTTAAAAAATGAGAGGATTTGCCATGTTTGGTGCACCATACATGGGCGCAAGAAACAAACATGCTTTATATGTTGGTTATCCTGCAAATGCCCTTTTGTGTCTTTCAACAAGAAGAAACAGTTACGTACATGCTAAATTAAAAAATGCTCTCAGCTTAACTCTAAACCCCAAAAATGATCTATGATTTACGGACAAGGTCTACAAGATAGAATATGTTAATGTAGGGTATAAAATAAAGAAGTTATTAGAATTCTTTAAGGACTTGCTAAGACGTGGGTAAATTAGCAGTTTGGGATTATGAATTTTGAATCTCTTCTCACAATAAATACATGCCTAAGATGCTAGTTTGGATGAGTTAGCTTTCATAAATGTGCATCACTTTCCATGTGCTTGTTAGCTTAAAACCACAAAATATTGTGAGGTGTGATGTAATCATGTCTCTTTGGTAACAAATTGTAATACAAATTGTTTTAAAGATAAAATTGGCTAGAGAGCCAAGTTATGTTTTATAGTGAGTAATCATGATTAATCAGTGATTTTTGTAAACAAGAAATAAAGATCAGGATGCAGCTATCCTCCATATAAAATGCACTTTTGGAATGTTGAAAACACGACAAAATTTATGAAAATTTCGGCATTTGATCTTCATGATCTTCATTCTTGTGCTATAAATCCACAAAAAATCTGCTAAAACAATTGTGTGTTTTCAGCATTTGTAGATTTTTCTTTAACTTTTTCTTCGTCGTTTAGTGCATTCTATATGGAAATTAGCAAGTACCTAAAGATCATTGTGATTTGCTTTCGAGAGTAGTTGTGTAGACAATTACTGATTTTGCATTTTCTAAACGGGACATCTAGAAAACAAAATTTAATCTTGTTCTACAGCTCCTTTATTAACTTGATACCTTATAATACTATTTAGATGTGAATGAAGCCTTTCCAAGGTCCGATGTATGTATATGTAGAAAAATTAGACCAGCCATGATACAATCTGAGGATTAATGTCAGTTTAGATTGGCTGCTACACTATGCTGCAATGTCACATCCCACTTCTCAAGAAGGGTTGCTCCAAGTGGGGAAATATTATTTGAAGCATGCAACAGGCCTAAGATCTGTTGAAGGCCATTTATTGTGCTAATATGAACCTCATAATTGACTTTTTGTCAATTTCAACTATCAGGAAAGTGGCTGTATGACATAGCAGTTTATCTTAATGCCTTGCAGCTTGGGGCTCCGTGATTATGCTGCTTCTGAGGTTTTTAGTGGTTTATCTACTTGTTAATCATTTTGTTGTGTATAGCTTTATTATTGATGTGCTAGGCAGTTCATCTATGCAATTTTTAAAAGATGTACTTTTCTTCTGTTTTGACATTAGTGGACATTAATATAAAAATTTAATAAGAATTAGGATTGTTGTATGCAGGCTTCCAACACTACTCTTGAGTATCATCAGGATTGGAGTGCTGATTTTTTGATTGTTAAGTAAGGGTTCTATAGGTATAATAAGAAAAATGCACACTTAGATATCTTAATCTCTTTTTGCAACTTATTCACAGTTTCCTTCTCACCTCCGATCATTTCTGCCAGGCCAGCATCCCCTGCAACACTGTCGATCTCATGGCCAGGAAGCATCATGCGCACAATTCACTCACTAGCTATGTGGGCTACAGTTTTCTCAGTGATTTTATCTTTTTCAGGTTTGAAGCCATGGAGGCTCAAAAATTTGAAAACTGTCGTATTGCTTAACTCTAGCAGAACAAGAGTGCACTTGGTAACTTTCAATATTTATTATTTCCAAATCTGGACAGAAGGAAATAGCATTGAGCTGGTGCTTTGATATCATATCTCTAAATAAAGGGCCCACAATGCTACTTTAATTCACTAACCATTCATGCTACTTGCAAGTGAAGATTCCAAGCTTGCAACCAAACAAAGATGGTGAAACAAACTCTCTTCTCTACAAAAATTGATACAATCATTTCCTCTGTGTACAAAAACTCCGCTCTGCCCTTTATATGGGGCCACCCGCCCTGTTCACATGCAGGCCCCTTTAATAGTAGGGGAGTCTACCCCTCTCCTGAGATATATGATTTCCTCTGCACCGGCAACAGATATTACCCTCCATCCTTCTCAGATATATAATACCCTCTGTAATGGTAATAGATATAACCCTCCCTGGACATGCACAGGCAGAAGAATAGAATAATAGGGGCTTCGAGGTTTATAGTTATGAATGAGACAGCAAGGTTCAGGAAGAAGAGTGAACAAGTCTCGTGTGTTTCAAGTCGCTACTAGCAGTGGCATACATGGACCACCGGGACAGGGGTATAGGGCAACTAAACTATAGTTCACTGATTCTGGTCTCGAGAATGAAACTGCCCGCTCCATCCAACTGCACTAACCGCATGCTTCATTTGTAACTATCTGGCCATGCCTTGTTTTTTAACCCAAGACCTATCAAAAAGGGAGATTTCAAGAAAGTTGCCATCGTAGCCCAAATATATGCAAGTACAATAGCAATCTTAACAGTAAGGGATAACAGTGAGTAAGTTTTTTTTTGAAGTTGATGAAAGATCAATCCCATAGCTTCCAAGAATCACCTGCATGCAAACACTTGTCACAGAAGAGAGAAGCAAACAACTATGAAGGCCGGAAATCCTAGATCTATAGATGAGACACTCTTGATGAGCGAAAAAAAGAGATTGCTATTATCAAAAGTGAATGAATAAATTACAAATAGATCAAATCCCTAACAGTTAAAAAGCTAGGTTGAATGATAATAATTAATAAAAGAATTAATTATCATATGCTTAAAGTTTAGCTTAAGTAAACTAGAGATAATAAGTGAATAATTAAATCAAAGTTTAGCTTAAGTAAACTAGAGATAATAAGTGAATATTTAAATCAAAATGATTTAATTGATAAGGCAATATCTTATTACTCTAACAACAACTTGATTCTGATTTGATTGTGTAGTATCAAAGTTTTGGATCACGCTTTGTGATCCATCATGAGGATGAAAGAGAGAAAGCAAAAGGAGAAAATGATCATGGATCATAGAGTGTGATCTGAAACCTTGATGAAAAAATACTGACACAATTGAATCCAGAAGCAACATCTGTAAAAAAAAAGGGATAAATTAAATGAGGGGTCCCAACCCTTGGACATCTGCCTTATGTGGCTGTTCGCTTAGTATGAGGGAGCCAAGCCAGTCCATTCTTCCATTCTGTCACTCACCTTTGTGATGAATGGGAGCTTCTTTACTTCCACATTAGCCAAGAGATCTATGGGCTTGTTGAATTCATTGAAATAGTGGACCAATTTTTTTTTTTTTTTCAGAATTCTCACACAAGTTCTGAGCGCCCAGCTTTGTGACTTCTGTTTTGCAAGCTCATTAATACAATATTGGTCTTATTAATTTAATGCCCTTTCCAGCGATGCTTCCATTTCTGTTATGTTATTTAATTTGCAGCCCAAAAAGGAAGTGCCCCCTTTAGCAAACTGCCCTGAAGAATATATCAATATGCATCTGGCTCCATCTTGTCGTGGATTCCCTTGAGAAATTCTACCAAAATTGAGTACTAAGCAACCCTTGGCCTCATGCAGGCTTGAGTGACTCTCAAATAGGATTACCGATTACCCATTAATGGTAAGGATCAAGGTTTTAGTTATACTCTATTTAAAACTCCACGGAAGAGCAACTCAAAAGCTAGATAGGAAGGATTGAACATCGATATCATACTCTCTGCTATAGTAGCGATCCATCTGATCATCCATGATGATATTCACTATTCACTCTACGAGCTTGGATAGCTATTCCCCGGCAGAAATACAGGCATACATGTGCAGTACTGTATACATCTGTTTATATCTGCTTAAACTATACGGGAACACATCTGTAAGGATTGAAGTGCGAAAGGAAAGATGTTTTCATCCCAAATAACTTCCCATATCTGCTCCAAACATTATAACAAAAAATGTGAAGTCTGATAAAACAGAAAATCTGAGTCTAGATTGTACATACAGAAAACTCTGATTGCTTTCGAACATTTTTCTTCCTTGTTTTGTTGAAAGGATTCTACCAAAAACTTTCTTGTTCGGATCAATGGAAAATGTGAGAAATTCCAATCTTTATCCCTACCGAGATATGAGTTCCAGTTGACATCTTATCAACAACGAAGAGAATCTCCTTGTTGTCAACACCTCTCACAATCTATGCATCTTAATTCCGTAATAGGGTGATACAATCTATTTCTTGAGGGTTTCTTCATGATAAATGCAGTTATAGAAGCCCCACTGGATGTGGGGGCAGGCTAGAACTGATCATTTTTCTTAATGCAGTATTTGTAATTACCCAAATAAAAGATGTCAGACATGGAAGATCAGCTATCTCATCTTTCACAAAGTTTAGCAGATCCTTTTAGACTTCTACACAGCTATACATATCTTATGGTGGATCACAATAAAGATGAGATTTTGGACAACTAGTTCTACAACATATCTGAAAGTAATCACCCGACCTGATTAGAGTTATCAATGTACAGTATGGTCTTTCAGATTTTAATGGTCAACCTTTACCCTTTAGGTACACCTTGACTAAAAATTGCAAGGATCTCATGGTATCTCAAATTGTGGACATGCATGGGAAGGCAACGTTATGTACTATAATCAGGTACACAGTTTTTTCTTATTTTGGTTCCAAGACTAAGGGTATTTCTTCAATCAAATTCAAGTAGGACTTGCGCCTGGCCTCAGCAGTTAATGTACACACCCAGCGAGTTGGATATAGGATTATACCTAATTGCAACCTTTTAATATGTCTCATCTGATTCTATTTGGGATTCATTTTTGAAGCCTCTTTGTTAATCATTTGGCGTCATTCCATATTACCTTCTCTTGAACACTGTTAGTATAATGAATATGGGTCATAAACATAACCTGATTTGTATTCTTGTGGAATATTGTGTTCCTCAGTTATTTTCCGTTTCATTCTGCAGTTATATTTACACTGCAATTGTTATTATGGTTAGCTTCTGTTTACATTGCATATAACTTCCTAGATTTAGAGTGGCGTCTTACAGAATTTCATGATTTCCAAATTATGATTATTAACTTTCAAAGTTGTGATGGTGTTTATAAATGTCTCATGGACTTATTTTGTTGATTTCTGTGATAGTTATGGTATTTACCGTGCCTTGACTTTTGTTGTAATTCCTTCTTGAGCATTGGCCTTGTTTCTTGCTTTGCCATTTACTACTTTGTGGGGTTCATCCTTTGTGGTGAGCTAAATAACGGTGCTTTCAATTTTCTTATTCTGTGTATTAATTTTAATTTTTGGGAGTCGAGGTTTTGGCCCTTTGTAATAATTTTTTCATCATCTTGTATTCTCTTTTAAATTTTGTTTATATGGTATTTGAGTTTAACACTTACTTTCCACATTAATTTGACTGAAATCTTCAACCTGTTTGATAATCTGAAAGTCTCTGAATCTGCATCTTGTTAACATTTTTAAAGTATCCCTGAAATTCTTATTATCATCCATTAGGAGTGATTATAAATTTGCAACCTTAATATCTGATTATTATTTTTTGACTAGATGCGTCTGATACACCAAGCGGAACAAAAAGTGACATGAACCTCATAACAGGGATGCAACTGAACAAAGCTAATATTTGTGGTTGTGCTGTAAGGGTAAGGGTTTAGCCAGTCTTTATAGAAGCAGCCGTGATTAACTTTGACCAGTTTAGCCACATCTAGCTTCAAATTTCAAAAGCTTCAATACATCTATATTGTGCTGCAATAGATCTGTTATACTTAATCAGGAAATCTTTCAAAATATTTGAAAATCTCTTGATATTTGCGTTTGTCTATCCCTCGTTCTTGCTATCTTTCAATTTCCGTCGGTGCAGATATATAATGGCGTGTAAAAAACCTGATTTGTTTGGAAAATATTTTATTGGCAATTTTTTTTGCAGTGCGTTTGATGGAGGAGCATCTTGCATCCAAAATAAAGGGGAGACATGTTGAATGTAAAAAAAAAAAAAAAAGAAATTAAAAAAAAAAATAAAAAAATTGTGGAGGAGAGAGAAAGTGACGAAAATTAGAGGAGAAATAATAAAAAAATAATAAGAAGAAAAGAAAGGAAAAAATGATTTTTATTTTCGCGGTGCATAGGTGGCATAAATAGAAAAATAAGAAAAATAGTTGTCGTTACATTAATCGAGGTGTGTAGGTGGCATCTTAGAAGCTTGTGGAAAGTTTCTTAAATCTTGCATTTAATATTTGTTGTGATCCATAAAGGAAATGTAATTTTCTAATTGGACCACATGGTGGTGCTTAGTTGTAATTCTAGAAAGTTATGGAAGTTTTAGAAGATTGTGGATATTGTGTAAAAGGTTGTGGATAAGTCATGCATTGGGTGGTAAGTGCCTATTTAAGCAAGGCATATGAGCATTTCTAATCAAGTTTGAGAAGTAGGAGCTAGAAGGCGTGAAGACTTCAAAGTGTGAAAACTTTAAAGGTGTAGCTCTTCAAGTAGAAGTTATTGGTGAAGCTTTTGGTGTGAAGACTCTTATTTAGGATTTCTCTTATGTTGAAGAAGTCATATCATCTTGTGGGTGTTGTAAGGATTTTTCAAGTATAATAAAATTATTTGTGAAGCATTTTTTTTTTTGGTCTCTATATTGTTGCTTTCTTGATTGTGAGTGGGTAAGGGTGGTGTGAGTGGTATCAGCGTTTTAGGTTGAAAAAACGAACCTTTTAATCAGTTGAGCACAATCGATGGGATGATGTTAAGAGGAGATATTGCCAAACCAAAATTTAAATTCTTAGGGTGCGGTCGCATGAGATGGGTAGTTTTATGAAGTTTTTTCAAAAATAACAGCTTCTATTTTTCAGGGTGCAGATTTTAGCGAGTGGAAAAGTATTAATTTACAATTTTTATTGAATTAAATATGCTAAAAATAAAAAAAATCATGAACCACCCACATGGGCTCAAACTTATATAATAAGTATATTAAATATAAAAAAAATAAAATAAATCGTGAACCACCCACATGGACTCAAACTAGGGACATGCTTGAATGAATTTCACTTACCGATATTCCCAAAATCCCTATCTTTTGGTAACATTCTGTACTATTGCATAAACAGATAGGAGTGCAGGGTATGTGGGTACAAAGGTTGATAGAGTAGAAATTTCTGTAGGGGGTTGGCTACATTTTTTTGGTACTGTCATACAAATATAAACGTATGTATGTATCTATATATGAAGTTCAAAAACATAATTAAGTTTAGAATGTCATATTTCAAACTTTGAATCATATAATTCTAATTTAAATTAAGGTACCTATTGTAGTCACCTATTTTTGATCTAGTAAATAATGTGTTCCCAATCTAAATTAATTAATTAAATTAAATACTAGATCTTATTATGCATTAAATCAATTTTGCATAATTAAAATTATCAATAAATTTTTGATCATGTCATCAAATAATCGTTAATAATTAATTTGATTATATCTTAAGTTTGATTATTATATCTTAAGTTTATTTGATTAAAAGAATCATATCCCTTTTTAACTAAATAATTGCATATTAAATTCAGTTTCTAAAACAAATCAAGTCAACTTTAACTGCACGCTCTTGAGAAACTTCTCAAATGAAGAGCACACTGATCACCAACAAATAAATCTCCATTGTTGTTTACTATTGCATCTCATCTGTCCAACCATTTCTACAATTTATGAAAGGAGACCTCTACCTCATTTCAGAGGATTTCACTTTCATGCTATTGTTATGCTTATGGTTTGAGCAGTGATCTCATTGTGCATTCTAGCTTTTATCATTTAGTTTGTTTTTCATTTTGCATGCTAGATTAAACAACATACTTTAACGAGGATGACTCTAACACTTCATATTTGCTAGTTTAATCTTGCATTTAACTTAGTTTTTATCATTTCTACTTGCATGCATTCATGGGGTTCTTGCAAATCCATTGCATGCTTCTATTTTGAATCTTCCATTTCATAGTGCACCTTGCAAATGTCTCATTACTCAAATTTGAGGGGTTCTTGCAAATCCATTGCATGCTTCTTTTTTGAATCTTCCATTTCATAGTGCACCTTGCAAATGTCTCATCACTCAAATTTGAGAGCACATTAAATGCACATTGTGAATAGGAAGCTGCAGGTCGGTTTTTGAATGATAAATCTTTGAAAGTAATGATTTACAGAAGTATCAGTGTTTAATCCAATTAACACTAGTTTATTGATGCATGTTTGGCACCCATTCCAAAAATGTATGAGTAGTGCAGTTCAATAGAAACTACTGACACATCTGTAAGACATTATATTCAGGAGATTAATTGATCTAAACTCTTGAAAATCAACCTATAGCTTCTTATTCACGGCCTGCACAGAGACATTTGCAAAGTCCACTGTGAAATAAAAGATTTGAAAAGGAAGCATGCAATGGATTTGCAAGAACCTCATGAATTTATGAAGTACAAAATGATAAAAACTAAGCTAACATGCAAAGCTTAAACTAGCAAAATATGGAAGATTTCAGCTATCCTGGTTATTCTAGATTGTTTAAGCTAACATGCAAGAGATAAATAAACTAAATGATAAAAAAGTTAGAATGCACAACATCAATACTCAAACCAGCACCATAACAATAGCATGAAAGTCGGATCCTTTGAAATGAGGTACAGGTCTTCTTCTATAAATTGTAGAAATGATCGGATGGATAGGATGCAATAGTGAATAATGATGAAGATTTATCTGTTGCTGATATGTGGGATATTCATTTTAGAAGTTTCTCAAAAGTGTGCAGTTAAGGTCGAGTTATTTTATTTTAGAAATTGAATTTAATCTGCATATTAAAAAGGAATGTGTGCACTTAAGCTCGATTTAAAAATGAATATGTGCACTTAAGCTCGATTTTTTTCATAAATTTTAGTTTAGAAACTGAGTTTAGTGTGCACATTAAAAAATAATTTTAATTATTTAATTAATAAGGGATATGATTCTTTTATTTAAATAAACTTAGGATGCAATTCAATAAATTAATAATTATTTGATGAGATGATTGAAGATTTAATTGTAACTTTTATTATGCAAAATATGCACAATAAAATCTAATAATTTAATTTAATTATTCAGATTGGGGGTACTAGAATCTCAGAATCTTATGGTAGATAAGTTCACAGCAGTCTAGATCTTACAAATATCGAAAACATAAAATTAGAATACTAAAAATTTCAACATTTGAAAACACAAAATCTCAAATATGTACTACCCACAGGAAATTCATTGTAGAATCAGATTGTAGTACGTTTTGAACCTGAACAACACCCAGAAAAGTCTTTAGAAGTCTCGCGATTCAACAACTTATTTTTCTTCATGACAACACTATGCGCTCTATACAAAATGCATTTAAATAGGAAGATCTCAGTTGTTGTAGTACTGGGATGGGTGACCTCCCGGGAAGTCCCGGTGCTTCACCCCTATGAGCATCACCTAGATCTAATGAGTGCTAAGTGTTCCATTTATTCTCATGAGAGATGGATTCATGTTGAATCACTACTCATGAAACATGGGTCATTGAGTTTGACTCAAAAAATCACACAGTTAAATCTTGATATTCATATCACAATTTGACTAGCTGTGGAAATTATCTCCTACTTATCAATTGATGAGCTTAAGGGGCTTTCTAATGAATGGTTCATAAGGCACAACACTTGGTGAAGGTTTTGCAAATGGGGTTGCAAGCTTTGGGTTTAACTATGGAGGAAACTCTGTAGTTAAGCACGCTCAGGCTGGAGTAGTACTGGGATGGGTGACCTCTCGGGAAGTCCTGGTGCTTCACCCTTGTGAGCATCACCTAGATCTAATGAGTGCTAAGTGTTCCATTTATTCTCATGAGAGATGGATTCATGTTGAATCACTACTCATGAAACATGGGTCATCGAGTTTGACTCAAAAAATCACACAGTTAAATCCTGATATTCATATCACAATTTGACTAGCTGTGGAAATTATCTCCTACTTATCAATTGATGAGCTTAAGGGGCTTTCTAATGAATGGTTCATAAGGCACAACACTTGGTGAAGGTTTTGCAAATGGGGTTGTAAGCTTAGGGTTTAACTATGGAGGAAACTCTGTAGTTAAGCGCGCTCAGGCTGGAGTAGTACTGGGATGGGTGACCTCCCGGGAAGTCCCGGTGCTTCACCCGTGTGAGCATCACCTAGATCTAATGAGTGCTAAGTGTTCCATTTATTCTCATGAGAGATGGATTCATATTGAATCACTATTCATGAAACATGGGTCATCGAGTTTGACTCAAAAAATCATACAGTTAAATCCTAATATTCATATCACAATTTGACTAACAAATTATCTCCTACTTATCAATATATATTATTTATTAAAAGTTGTATATTTTATCTAATATTCTTAACTTATGAATATACATATATTTCTAATTTTTATATATTTTCATACAATCGAAAGCAAAATGAACACTTTCATGAAACAAACCCGAACGCTGAGGTGCTTTTGAACAGCACCATTATGTGCAGGCGTAGTACAAACTGAATCTTTGTTAAATATCAAATAATTGGACTGTTTTTTATCACAATGAATAGGTACCTTCTGCAGGCTGATTGCGAATTTCTGATAGCAAGCGTTATATGCTTTTAAGTTAGTACTGTATGACTTATTTGGCGTTATCTTAAATACCAAGTTTGGTCTTAAAAGTATCTCCTACAACTTCTTATACTCTTAACGATTGATCTCGTAGAATAAGTCATCATCAGCTGTGACTTGTCCCTCATTGTCTAGACAATTCGTGGACCAATAATTTGTATAACTGTCCGCATCTGGTTGAAAATTTCGTGCATTTTTCATAATGGTTACGCTAAATTGAGGCTACATAATGGTTCTTATGCTATCATATAACTAGTATTCTGTGCACGCTATAATAGCTACGACATCATAAAAAAAAAAATGCAGTTTTCGCACATGCTCTTGTATCCAATATATATATATATATATATAAAATATTCCTTCAAGTGCTTTATGATTTGACAAGTTCTGTTTAGGCACACTACAATTCGCATCTTTATTGAGTAACTGCTTTGATCTTTAGTACGATGAATATGCCTATCCTTTGAAAGCTGCACCCATTATGTTATGAACGATCTTTTATGGGATAACATTTTATTTTATTATCCTAATTGCCAAATTTGGGCTTGAAAGTATACACCAATTTTGTTATAAAATTACTCCATGCATTCTTGCTAGATGGTTTTAGAATAAAACCACCGTCAGCTATGCTCTGAACCGTAACATTTAGACAAATCTTGGAACAATAATTTTCATGGTTGTTCCCAATCAGCTCAGAAATGTCGTGTATTTTTACATATTGATTTCGCATTTACATTATAGAATGGTTTTTTATGCTATCAGATAATTAACGTTCTTTCTTTTGTTTAGTTGACTGGATGTTAAATAAACATCAAAATTAGGGAAGTTTGTTTATGCCAGCAAGCAAAGTAGAAGAGCCATTTTGTGAGCATTTCAACTTGTGCCTTCTTACTCATAGAGAAAATGAGTACAAGAAGGGGACAAAGTCGTGAATATAGATCCAGATCGAACTGGTTTGGATTTTCCAGCTGCAAAACAATCTTTACATTCTGTGCAGTTGGTTACTCGTCATGCTTCTATTGCAAGTGCAGTGGAATTGCATGTTCTTCTACTTATCTATTCGCATTATCTCATGTCAATGAGGATGTTGCTGCTGATCATCATGATGATCCACATGATGACAATCACTAATTGTATAACTTTAATATGGGTTTATAAGGTAAAGTGTAAAGCTCATGGTTCCTTGGACAGGTATAAGTCATGTCTTGTTGCTAAGAGATTTTCCCAAAACTGGTAATAGATTATGAATGATGAAGAAATTTTTGCTTCTATTGCAAAATGGTCATATTTTGGTTGCATCTATCCCTACTTGCTCAATTTAGTTAGAAGGTGTATAAAATGGATGTCAAAGGTTCCTTACTGAATGAAAGATTTGGATGAGGCCTATATAGTATAGCCTAAGGTCCTTTTAAGGTTCTTAGTTGTGAACATCTGGTTTGCAGGTTGATTAAATCTTTGTATTCGCTTGAGCAGGCTCTTTGCGCATGGTATTTCAAAATTGATAAACTTCTAAACTTCTTTGGATTTAGAAGCTTTTTTTGATCCAAATGTTCATATTGGAAACAATGATGATGATATTGTAATTATTATTTTATATATTGATGTTCGACCCATCATCAGAAGCACAAATCTACCCATCATCAGAAGCACAAACATTGAAATTTAGAAAGTGAAATCATATTTGTGTGCAGCTTTTGACATGTTTGATCTAGGTCTCCTATACTATTGCTTAGAAATTATTTTTTGACAATTTGATCATTGCATCTTTATTATTCAATTCAGATATGTCACGTCTTTTGTAATGTTTTTGGATGAGAGATTGTAACTCATCTTCTACGCGTATGGAGTTTAGGTTGAAGTAATCAGCGTTCAATGATTCTTCCCCAGACAATGATCTTTCATTAGATGGCGTGCAACTTGATATATCTTAACCACTAGAACAGACCTCTCATTTTTTTGTCAAAACTAAAGCTTTCTTATTGGGTAGGCACAAACCAAGTTCTGGGGTATGTAAAAGGTACTCTTGACTTTGGTATTCTCATTCAAAGGACAGTAGATTTTAGTTTTACCTAATGTCCGCTTTCTCTTTAGGGTCAAGACTGTTTTCATGGCAATGCAAGCTTCAGCAAAAATTACTTTTTACTTACACTAAAGCTAAGAACAAGGCAGCTGTGAGTGTTGGTTGTCAAGCAATGTGGCTTTGTAGAACTTTGGCAGATTTTCAGCTTGCTTACCATTCTCCAATTCCACTTTTCTATGATACTTAGGGGGGTTTAAAGTTGGCAAAGAATCTTGTGTATCATGTTCACATCCAACGCACTGATACTCATCTTTATTATATTTGGCAGTTAGTGAAGTATGGAGATAGGCTCCCTTTTCTACGCTTTTCAGGAGCAAACTGCTGGTTTAACGACTGAACCAGTTGGGCCTGTTCATTTCCTCAAATTTCCTCACAAGCTTGGTGTTGTTTTTGGTTTAGTCGTGAAAGGAGGCTATTAAATTTTAGGATAATTGGCATTTACATCTAATAACTTATTACACTTATGTATTTGCTCTGCTTATATGTGACTGCCATCTATTATTAGATGCTCGTCGATAATATTAGGCTGCTATCTCCTGAGATGATCAAGCGTCCTCTCATTCTTACGCCATCTCATTCTTCTGCTTATGCTAACACAGTAGCCATAATTGCCTTCAAGTTATGCAGTTTTGACACAGGCCATTGCATCCTTCTCTTATCCATCTGTCGCTTTCTTGTGGGATTAATAAACTCTTTCCTGATTTCAAATTTGTTATTGAAGGCAATTGTGTGTTTTGAAGTTTAATTTTCCAATCATCACTCTCACTCATTCTTAAGAATCATCCAATATAAATAATCAAGCTTTAGCCCAATGATCTTGTTCAACACACCACGACTAGTCACATATAACTTTTTAACTTTTATGATTTGAATAAAATTACTCAAAATAATTACTAGGCTCTTTGAACTTAAATCATAAGCCACTGAATTAACCCCATTTTTTCTATTTTCTCAATCTTTCATCAAACAATCTGATGTTGACTTTTTTTCATTCTTAAGCTGGAAATAATTTGTCAGTTGAACACCTTCATTTCTCAAATTATTTGTAAAGGTTCTTTAGATTTTTTCCAACTTGTGTCTTGTGTGTTATGGTATCCTCTTTATCTTTTTCTTGGAGCTTAGTTCTTGTTCTGCATGTTCATTTGATTTGACAATATTTCCATTGGCCAAGCCCTAATGTTTCTTTGGTATGGACAAGCTTCTTAATTTGATGACTGATTACTGCATCTGTTGTGTTAACTAACTTGATTGATTTAGCTTGAAAGCTAACATGTTCTATGATGCTCATGGTTGTTGATGTTGATTGGGAACTATCACCAGATAAGATAGGAAATGCATTACAGGATATGCTTTTGGCCAAGGATAAGAAGTTATTTCATGGGCTGTTAAGAAACAAACGCAGTACCCTTTTTTCCGCTGAAGCAAAGCATAAAGCGTTTATCATTGTATAAGGTGAATAATTATGGTTGAAAATGTTGCTGATCTGCTGGTGATTTGTACCGTGACATTAAAGTGAACTAAAATGATAAGGGCTCAAGAGCAGATGACTGATAGAATTCACTAAACCATACGGACAATTCTGTCAATTTTAGAGATTGCTTTATATTGTAGTTTGTACCATGCATGCCTGTTAGGGAAGGTTTTGGGAGTATATGTAATGGAATAAGTAGTGAGTTGGCACTTATGACTAGGAGGTAATAAATGGTTTCAAAGTCAGTAGATGAAGAATATTGCTTGTAACTCGTCTGTATATCATAATTTTCCTCTCTAAGAATTTATTTTTTTCAAAAATATAATTAAAATCCTACCATGCGATTTTTGCAAAAACTGCATTTAGATGAATCTCATGAGTTATCAGAGCTACTCAGTTTGGCTCTAGAGCTCACTTATAATTGACAGTTTGATTGTCAGACTTTTTTTAGTCTTCTAGTTGTCATTTTTTATTTCCTTGATTTTATTTGCAGGTTGTGTTTGTGTTAAGAGTCAAGACTAACATCCCTTCATTTTCATCATATCAGGAAGCCATGCTCGGAGTCAAAGAAACGTGAAATGAATGGGAGTGGAATCTTCAATGCTAATGCCCCTAACGAAGGGCCTAATTCTGCTAATGGCTTCTACACCCCAGATCGACCAAGTGTACGACTTTACCAGGTATAATGTTTCTTTTTTATTTCTTTTTGTTTGGAGACTTTGGATAAAAGATGCATTTACTTGAATGCAAAAAATTAACATTAAAGGTGCCTTTTAGAAATTGTTATTTGAATTGATAGCTAAATAATAATGAACACTAGAGGTACTTTCTAAAAATGATTTAATATTGTTATTTTGTTCGATAGCTAAATGAAAGGACTTTTGTTTAGCATTAGGTTTAAGTTTTAATTTATGTGCAACTTAAATTATAATCAGAGAAGTGACATTACATCATAAGAGGTCAGAGCTATCAACTTGGTTGCACACTACTGCATTAATGCAATATTGACATCCAAATAAGAATATAAATAAGGGATGGTTTCTCAAGATATATTTAGTTATAAATACCACATGCCTTACTGCTAAGTTTTGTTCTTTGGTTCCCAGCTAACTAGAAAATGTGAGTACATGAGAATTTTACTCCCCACTTAAGGCAATGGTATGGCAATTTGCCACCACAAACAAATGCGATATTGATATCCAAAATTTGTTTACTAGCGGAATAAAGGGCTTTGCCACATAAACAACTAAATTAAAATCAGAAAAATGACATTTCATTGTGAGTAGGAACTAATTCTGTATCACAGCAGGACAGTTGGCCACATTGTGTTGTAAGATTGACATTCAAAACCTACCATCAAACATGGACAAGTTGACTGCTGAAAATATATATGGTCACAACTTGTGTTGTATATTGACATTTGAAACCTAATATTAAACATGGACAAGTTGTCTCATTAAAATATATATGGTTACAAGAGCAATGTGCCAGATTGCTACGTAATTGCTCTTTCATGTTTCCAACCAACCACCAAACAATCGCACATGAGAAATTTTCTTTTCAGGCAACGTTATTGTAGTTAGCCACAAACTAATTGTAATACTGACGTCCAAAATGCAGAATGCTGAGATTCTAAAACCAATATTTTAAAGCTTGCATATTGAATACTTCGGCAGTTAGCTATAAGCTGCTGCAATATTGACATCTAAAACTTGTAATGTCAATGATAAGATCAATTATATTTGAATTCACACATTGACTACTTATCTTCCAAGATTAAATTATTTTGTTGACTATTGGTACACATGTTGATTATTGGTCGTTATCAAATAAAGAGGACAATCTATTCCTTCACTTTTTATCTGTGATTTCTTACTATATGACATGCTTCTTGCTTTGTCATTGGCAGATATATTTATTTCATTTACTAGACACACAAATCGGTTGTAATCACAAAGCTTATGAAATTTGTATAAGCTTTGGCTTTCACTGTTTTGATCTGCCCTATGTATACTGAACGAAGAATAGAAAAGTGAAAAGGTGACAACGTTGTTCAGATGAAGTTTCATCACAAGTTGGTTAGCATATGGTAAAATGTTCTGTCATCGGAGCTTGTCCAAAAAATGCTAAATAGAATGGCTGTCTTAATAAGCTAACTAGAATTAAGTTGAGATCATGATTATTAACATGGGCGCTGAGTCACAAGGATATAATTTCTGTCATTATGACAAGGACAGTTGTGTCCGTCTAAGTTTGTCTCTCATCTATGCTATCCTGCAGGAATGAGTATCTGAAAGTAATGCATATCTCACTGAATCACATTTTTGTGATCTCTTGTGTTTTTTCTTCATGATGTATATTCGGACTGGAGACACTCCCCATCTTGGGTTTAGAGACGTATTCAGTGTGATTCTGATTAAAAATTAGAGAGCCGATCATATCTGTATCCCAGCTAGTCCTTACTCTTAGAGAGCTGACTATACCAGTCCTTGCTAATTCTGGCTGTAATAACAGAAGAACCAACTGCTGACTAAGGTTAAATTTATTTGGATTTGCTGTGCTTTACCGTCTTGTTTAATGTCTTTATTCTGGGATGCTGCAGCAAGCTGCAGGTACAGTCAGTCAGATATCTTTCGGGGTGGATGGAAGTGTGTCTCCAAAAAAACCTACTTCTTTAACAGAAGTTGCCAAGCAGAAGGAACTTAGTGGAAGTCTAGAGGTGAGTACAGATTTACATGTCAGGAGACAGTGTTCGCAGGCCAAATCTAAAGAGCTCAGTGGTAATGATATCTTTGGCCCTCCGCCTGAGTTGCCTCCAAGATCTTTACATCGTAATTTGGAACCAAAGGAAGACCCTAGGGAAGCCAAGGATTCTGAAGAGCCAGTGCCTCGCAATGTCCGAACTTCTGTAAAGGTTTCTAATGTAAGTGCTTTGTTCCGAACAAAAGTACCTCTTTTATCCCTCATTAGAAACTTGAGTTTTGACAGCAGCCTCAGTATATGCATTTGACGATGCAGCTAGACATTTTGTTGAATGCTTCCTCTACAATTATAAACTCAAGGTGCTGTATCGGAATACTTTGTAGAAACTAGAAAGCAATGCAGTCATGTCAAGCTTATGGTTCTTAATTTATAATGATTGAAATATTGCATGCTTAGTTGTTTGGATTTATTTCTTACATGTGATTTTGGATACAGCCTGCAGGGGGATTCAGTCAAATAATATTTGGTCAGGAATCTGCTGGGAAAACGTTGAGAAAGGTTCATGATCAAAAAGTGGCAGAGTTGACTGGCAACAATATTTTTAAAGGGGACACTCCTGTTGTTTCTGCAGAAAAGCCGTTGAGTGTTGCTAAGCTGAAAGAGATGAGTGGCAGTGATATTTTTGCAGATGAAAAGCCAGTTGGTCGAGATTGCCTTGGAGGAATCAGGAAACCCCCAGGAGGAGAAAGCACCATTGCTCTGGTGTAAAAACAACTTCCATTTGGTTATTTTGGCTACCTTAACTTATCAATGACCCTGATTTGTAGGATGACCATTGTAGTTTGTATTTGAGTTTATTGTGGTCCAGCATTAAAGGATGTGATTTGTTCACTCTGCATGACATTCTGGCAATGTTGTCTATGTCCGTAGAACTCTAATGACAATACTTTGATCTCGTCGTAGTTATTCTACTTGTAGACTACGCGAAGGATATATGACTGGCTGACTTTGCTTGACACAGTTCAGAGGCCTGAAACTGACAGGTGAATCTTATTGTTTTGTTTACAAACATGAAAACTGATTTGACCATATATTGAATTGAATGGCTTGTGTTTATAAGGGCTGCATAATATTTGAAATTTCTGCCGTCAAATATTTCAATCCTTTTGCATGAAAGCCCAGGAGAATGGCAGCCCACAGGTGTAGAGATGGAATTTAAAGCTGTGAATTCATGGTATGAAAATATCTTCGTGTTGAAAACTTTGAATTTCTTGAATACCCTTTAACGGCTAAAATTGCTTGTCAGCACATCATACTTTGAACCATGGCAAAGACACGCTTAAAACCTCGGTATAATCCAAAATGAAGCTTGCTGCTAATTCATAAAGTTTACTGGATTCAAATAAATTATGGAATTGACGTAAGTTACTTGACAGCCAAAATCTTCAATGCTGCAACT
The DNA here is from genome assembly GCA_028749045.1 of Cupressus sempervirens. Classification (NCBI taxonomy): domain Eukaryota; kingdom Viridiplantae; phylum Streptophyta; class Pinopsida; order Cupressales; family Cupressaceae; genus Cupressus; species Cupressus sempervirens. The sequence goes on along the minus strand of CM053785.1, from coordinate 518,862,043 downwards.
ATAATAAATACATGAATTAAAAATTGTTATAGTCCATTCACTGGAATAAAACAACAAAGAAACAAAAAATAAATACATGGTAAATAATGAGTAAACAAAGACTAGAAATATTAATGTTAGTTGCAATAATCATAGACACATCTTAACGTTCAGGCTAAAATTATGTTCGGGACATTCAACTTTGTTCTTTTGGTAGCTTGCATTGCAGTCCTTTCTCGCTCGAGGAGAAATAAGCATCCTTATTTTTCAGTTAATTCCTTGCCGAACAAACTATGTCAAGAAACAATTGGTATTATACTGGCATGTTTGCCTTTGATGTTCCTGAAGGTATCACACTTCACAATGAAGTGTTTTTTTGGGTAAGTAAAAATAAGTAACATTTTTTGTACACTTCTATATGTCTTTTCAGTCTCGTTTCTTATTGAAGTTGATAAATGTTAGTTCTTAATTGAGGAATAAGAATCTTGGCTTTTTGTGGAATTTTAGCTGGTCTATACTCTTTTTATGATGATCATGTAGGGGTTTGAACATTGTGGGATAATATTCTGTTTTCTTCTTAGTAAAAGGATTTCTCTTCCAAAATTTTCATTGATTTGTCTTATAGGGATATTATGATCAATCGTAGGGTGTTTAGGCCTAACTCCATCTTATCTTTTTTCTCACTATTCTTATTTTTGCCTATTAATTGATTCTTGTCATTCAGAATGCTAATTAATTTTGTAAACCAAGGGTTGATCATAATGCGCTTCTAATTGAAGGGGTTATTGATGTCCCTACTCTTAGAATGAAGTATTGCTAGGTGGGCAGTGCAATCTCTTAGGAACTATTTTAAAGTAATGTTGTTTAATATTCCTATAATGTGTGGTACAAGTTCTCACCCCAATTTAGAAACTCTACTTGATAATCAACTGAGTCCTTTGCCAACTCCCAAATTTTCAATGCCAATCTTAATTTCAGGCAATTTGAAAAGCTTAGTTGTAACAGTGAACCTAAAAGTACATTGTCATATTAGAATATCAATATTGATTGTGTAGAATTAAAATGATTTATCATATCAAAAAAAGTGAAATGCTTCTTTGATAGAGTGAAAAATTTAAATAAATTGGGAACAAGAAAAATGTTATATATAGGAAAGGAAGATTTGACAAGCGAAGGCAATGCAAGGCAGGTGAGAGTAATTATTTGAAAGGTAACATGTAAATGTTCAAACATCATTGACAACCTAGAATTTCATAGTTTATATAATAACTATATTTGTAAGACAAGGGATAACAATTATTGAGCACCCAAGAACCTTTAAGCATGCACGTAATCAAAGAAATGCTAGATCGAAAATTGTAGGTAATGCCTTGCAGCTAGTGTTTTTATTAGTTGTTGAAGATGAGAGAGAATTGTTGCAAAAGATGGTGTAGCAAAAGTTGCAATTTAGTAGAGTATGAAGAAGAGGCAAAATAGTTAAAAATAGGTGATTTGTTTTCTATAGCATTAATCAAGTTAAATTAGATCAAAGAAGAATTCAAAGACAATGCAACATCAAAGAAGATGTTGCACTAGTTAAACCCTACCATAAAAGTAAAGAAATTATTAGATAAAATAATTTTCAATGGCCTTATAAAACCCATGAATGATGTTGATGAAGAAGCTCTATAGTACGAAAATAATGAAAATGAGAGATCTAAAAATATTTGTTGGTTTGAGAGAGACAAGTAAAGCATGTATCTACGAACCCTTACTTGTCCTTGTTACATATTGAAGATTAATTAGGATTTGCTCCCTTTGATGACAAAATTGCTAGAAATTGGGATTTACCAAATGTATGTTAAAGTTGATATTTCCAAAAGGCTTATTAGAAAGAGTACCATATGGAAATTTTTGGATGATGGGTGGAATAAGTTGAAATTTGATGGTGCTGCTAGATAGATAAGATAAGATAATTTTATTAATGTCCAACAAAAGACTACAATGTGGGTCTACGGGACTGGAAACTTACACAAGACGAAAGCAGACAAACAGAGCACCAAATAGTGTCCAAAAAAAGGACAAGTACAACAAAAGAAGACGAAAGTAGGAGACATCACGGAAAATAATAGGTATCTATCCTCACAGGGAAAAAGTCCAACAACGACTGATTTGTGCGGCTACCAGAGGCCCTGTGATAAAGTTGAGTGCTACAAGAGGAGTGTTGATGGTGAGGAGATCCCCTGTGGGGTCTCACAAATCTAGAATGGCCGGTGTTAGGGAAACTGTACGGTCACTTCACACCCCGAGTCAGAGCTAGGGGCGAGAAGAAGGTCGTAATAAGTTGTGCTTGGGTCTGACTCTTGGGAAATGATAGCTGTAAAGTATGGTCACGAAGCTATAAGAACTCATGGAGATAGAGCACAATGCAACGCTGATCTATGTACCTGAAAAAATTCAAGAGAGATTTGTAATCTCTAAACAGACAATAAAATCTCCCTCTAACCTCGTAGTATATGGGGCATCTAAAAAGGAAATGGATCTCAAATTCTGCCTTTGTTAAGGTACAAAGTCTACACACCCGATCCTCTCTAGCAATATGGTGATCAACCTGGATTCAGAGTCTGTGTGAGCCCACCTTGAAGGAACCAAGGGGGATATGTAGGGCATGTGTCCAGTATTTGTGTAAGTACTCAGTGCATACAATAATCCATCCCGAATATCTAAGAAGTGCTCGGTGTAGAAAGTCATCCTCAGACGTAGTCCCCTTAAGAGGATCCACCCAGGTCCGTATGATATACTACTTGTAGATGTCAAGTTTGACATGCCCGTTCAACTCCTGTGGAGAGGGAAGTAGATGAGCAGGAGTCTCCAATGAGAACCAGTAGGGAGGGAGACGGTCAATATCGATCCCAACTGAACTCAGTAGGATAGTAGCTTGAGCATACCAACAACGAGCTCTAGTGGCTAGATCAGAGTCTGCAATAGAAACTAAGGAGCAGTAGGCTAAGTAAGGGTATCTATGTTGGCTTTCAGCCGAGTCTGCAAAGCCACGAAGACAGTGGAGAAACTAGAGATGTATTGACAATTAGGGAGATGTGACTCAAACCTCCTTTGGTGCCTTCATTGTAGCATATTCTGGAAATCTCAATGGATTGACTTATAATTAGGTAGAAGGTATGACACTATTATAGAGCCTAAATTTTGCTCTTTCTATTGGTATACATGACCTTATTCTAGAAGGGGACTCAAAACTTGTCATTGATGCTGCTACAGGGATAACTAAGATTAATTGATCCTATGTCAATGTTATCAAAGATATCAAAAGACTTTTCTTGGCTTGGATTGTTTTGTTATACACCATACATGTAGACAAGGCAACAATGTAGATGATGCTATGGATACTCTAGGATTAGGGCTTATAAATATAAGATGTTCAAGAGACCAAGGGATGCTTCCTGCCAAAGTGAAGATTCTCCTTAAAGGAGAAAAAATGATTTTTTGCCATGGTTGTTAGTCTATGTCAAATGTTTAATTGTTGTTGTATAATTCCTAATATGGAAATATGTGTTAGAATGAGGTATAGTTTGAGAAGGTTTATGTCGGGCATTATTTCAAATACCTCAGTGCTCATCTTTTTCATAGTCAACAAAATAGTGATCTACATGGCTAGTCAACTAAGTGGCTTGTTGTGGTGGCATAATTCTAGTTGTGGCCATGTGATCAAGGTCAAATATGTGGTGAATGATGTTTGGTGTTACCTAGTAGGATTGCAAGGAATTTTGGTTTTAATATTAAATCTAGGAAAAAAATTGTAATATCCAGAGTTTTTATTATTCATTTGTGTACAAGGTGGCCGCACAAGTGAAGAGTCTTTCCTAGACATGAGATTTTTTGGGGGAATGCATAATATTTATTATCCTAGTCCGACGAGCTCTTTACAACACTATTTCCTTTCTCATTTTGTTGACAATTTACCTAGTCATCCACGAAGCAACATTGTGATTGGTACTAGTTCAAAAGCCATAAGAGGATAGAGTTAGAATTGAGCCTATTAAACATGATAATTTTAAGAAGATGCCATTATTTGGCATATTTGTAAGGAGGGTGGAGTTGCTTAGCTAATTGAAAATATGAATCAATATGATGAAAATTTGTTGATGCATTGCCTCTTCTTGGATAGATAGGAGTATTTTTGTTGGAGGAATATCTTTTGAACAAATTGAGGATATCATTGCCAAGGTTACAGAGCTCCCCATGACTGATAGGAAACAAAATAAATTAGATTTGGATACGGAGATCCTTAAATCAATATTTTAGAGAAGACAAGAGTCTTATGATACTTATGGTGGTTATGAGAGAGAAATGCTCCTAGAGCCTTGGATCATGTATGCCTTATGATAATGAAATATTTCACTCTTGAAGGTAGATTTAATGTTTATTATTTCTACTATATGTCTCTCTCAAACAGTTCTTGTAATTGAAATATTATTTCATTTCCTTTTTCCCTCCTGAGTTCACGTGAAAATTATATGAATTAATTGAAATGCCAAGAGTCAAGGTAAAAAACCTGTTCCACTTCACCAAGGCTCATCTTTTTCTTCTTCCATTTCTATCTAACCCCTTTCCCTCCCTAATAGATTGTGGTTCAGGAAGCTTCCCAATCCACACCCCACCCCTCATCTTCTAGCATAGCCCCCATCTTCTAGGATACTTGACACCCTAGGAACTAAAAACTAGAAGTGCATGAATGATCCTCAACTTAAAATTGCTTACCTCCAAGCTAGTCCTTAAACTCCCACCCAAACAATTGTTAGGTTAGAACCTATAGTCATGGAAAAGAAGGGCGTGCCCCTATCCAATAGAAAAGAAAAATATGTTGCCAATAAATCCAAACACACAATTCAAGGGGTGAGGTCTAAGGATGATGTGACAAAGGAGGAAAGCACCCCAAGATGCTCTCATAGACTTTCTACCTGGTCTTTTGACAAGGGCAAGGTGAAGGAGGTTGCAGAATATAATTCTAATGGGAATGGGGTTTGTGCGAATGAGGATAAGAAAAGACACGAGGAAAATGAGAAAGGAGGGGAAATGAAGATATAATGTAACTCAAAGATAACTAATTCCTCTACCCATGTCTCTAAAAGTTAGAGATCTAGTCCTTTGAACCTCACTAATAAGTTGATGTCATATGTGGCAAAGTTATCTTTTGAGTTGTATAAAATTATTTAGCCTGGGACATGTGCCAATTGTAATGCGGTGGTTGAAGAGTTGGATAAGTTGAAGGCTAAAGTGGTGGAGCTAAAGAGAAGACTAGAAGCATCTCTAGGTTTAGTTTGTGAGTTATGCATAGCTCGACCACTTTTCCATGCTTGATACAAAAATAAATATGAGAAGTAGATACCAAAAATAAAAGAATTGCAAGTAATTTTTTATGTTCCTCACTAAAGACCGGTGTAATGTCTTATAAAAATGTGGTTTCAAGAGTAAATGAGCTAGGTAAGTATTCCTAGATATTTTTACTCCTAATATCATCTACAATTGCAAGATGCTTAATTTCTTTTATGTTGTTTATGAATAAGACCATGAGCACCTATATGTTGTTGGTTAGGTATGAATGTATTTGGGATGTTCATAAGACTAGGTATAGTCTATTAGCTTAGATGGTAGGTACACTTATAAAGTTGATGAAAACTCCGAAAACTTAAATGGTAAGATCAATGTTGTTTGCTTCACCAATTTTTTAGAAGTGGTTTTTGATATGTATTGTTAATGTGTTGTTAACATGCTTCTTTGATGCTTTGGACCGTTAGCCTTCGAGGCTAGTTGCAAATGGACACCATCTTAGATTTGTTACTTATAATATTAAAAAAAAGTTGCAAAATCCTAATTGCAAAAAAGTACAAATTTTAGTATGAATTGTACAACAACATATTTATCACATGCAAAATTTATTTTTTAGTATGTCTCCAAAAAAGCTTACTATTTATAGTAAGTATCCTAATAAAAACTTACTATTTATAGTACATCTCAAAAATTTTTGTATGATGAATTCACGATGACTCTACTAGCATTTGACATTTGACAAGAAGAGATTTTTTGGCTGAGAGGCACAACCAAAGATGACAAGTTGTCATTGATGGAAATCAAAGAAAGGAACGATCAGTGAGATAAGGTAGATGGTTAGTGACACTTAGTCCCGACCAGAGTACCAATGAGAAGACATGAGCAAGAAAAACTCAAGAGTCCAATGATCATAGGAGGATATTCTATGGTGTCTTACAAATCAAGTTTGTCATAAAAAGTAATGACAATGAGAGGTAAACAAGAATCTACATGTTTTTGATAAGGTAAATAGGTTTTAAGGGGTCCTGAAACCCATAAGTTTAACAACAAGAAAGGCTGAAAATAAGCGAAAAAACACCCAGCCAAAACATAAGCCTTACGGCTGAAAATAAGCCCAAAGGCCCAGCCCGAAACAACTGCCCACTAAAAAGGCCAGAGAACCAATCAGAAAAACAGAGACCAGACAAAAAGCCAAAGCCAGGAGAAACAAAAACCAAAGGACAGAGACCCAACCTAGCAGACTACTTCTCCATCTCGAGCATGGTCTGGGCAGCTTCGGCGCACTCTTGTTGCTCTTCTGCCTTATGATCCTGGGCGTTCGTCAAATCCTGCTCCATAGTGCTGTCCTTGGCTTTATCCACATCCAGCCTATCTTTGTCTCTGTTCTGTTTATCATCTTCCTCCATCTGGTTCCTGTCTTTGAGAATTTCCAAGAGAGAGAGGAAGTTGTCGTTGATCGAAGCGAGGAGGGAGATCATTTGACTTGCCAGGTTGTGATTGTAGTTCTCAATATTTTTTACTCTCCTCTCCATCAGAGTCTCCCAGCTGTTCCGGTCGCCTTGGCTTTCTGCCCTGTCTTGCTCTTGATTTTTTCCATTTTATCCAAAATTGCATTGGATTTGAGCCGTCCTTCCCAAGATTTTATCTTGGTCGATAAGCAACTTTGCCTCCGTCGAAAAATCTTTTTCGGCATGCTAGGTCAGATTATTGGTGGCGTTAACCCCTTTATTAGCAAACCAATCAGCGACAAGGTTTGCCTCTCTGTAAACATGAGTGACGTGGACCTTATCGAACTTTGTGAGAGTGGCGCAAGTCTCAGCAATTATGTTCGCAATCGTCCACGAGGGAGGGGAAATACCATTAATGGTATTAATAATGTTTTTGGAGTCCCCCTCAAGCCAGAGTTTAGTAATCCCGGCTTCAAAAGCCAACTTGACCACCTTACTCGCAGCTCTTGCTTCAGCCAGATGAATAGTCTGGATTCCCAGCGGGGAAGCAAAGGCAGCTATTCCCTCCCCATAGCTATTTCTTATGATTCCACCGCAACCTGAAGGGCCTGGGTTACCCTTAGAAGCTCCATCAAAGTTGGCTTTTGACCAACCATCTGGGGGGAGAAGCCAGCTAGCATCCTGCCTTTTGAGGTTCCTGTCTTTTTCTTTAGCTATCTTTCTGTCCCCTTCTTCTTCTTCTTCCTCCTTCAGCACTTGGAGATTTTCCTTTATATTCTTCGAGACCTTCCTGCCAAGGATTATAGCCGGCTCCTCTCTGTCTCTAAATATTCTATTATTCCTTTCCTTCCAAATTCCCCAGCAAAAATGGGGTAAAATCCAGTCCGAGTGATCCTGCCGACCAGCAATCTTACAAAGACCTTTCCACTGATGGAAAAAATCCATGAGATTATCCGGATTGCACCAGAGGGTTTCATTATCATGTGTGATGACATTCCACACCTCCCTGGCATAGTCACATAAGATGAAAATGTGATTTCCGGTCTCAGCCTGATTCTTACACAAGGGACATCTACTGGGCATAACATGTCCTCGCTTCATGAGATTGTCATGAGTAAGGATTTTGTTCTGAAGAGCCAGCCAGTAAAAAATGTTGATCTTTGGAGTGAGACCCGGAATCCAAGCCTTCGCCCAAGGGGCCTTCTCTTTTAAGCTCCAAAGGGAATTATAGCCTGAGGCAACAGAGTATCTTCCATTGGGATTATCCCTCCAGACCAGCTCATCCCCCAAATTGATAGGAATCATGGAATTGAGCATAAGCATTATAGGAGTCAAGTCCTCAGAGATGAGGGATAGGTCACTCCATTCCTGGCCATTCCAATAATCACAAACTTTGGACCCAATTTGATCAGTAAAAGCTTGCATCCATCTCTCAAAAACAGGGTTATTGATAAGTGGATCTTGGGAAAGCCATCTATCCGACCAAAACTGAATGTCCTTCCCATTTCCCAATTTCCATGATATCCTGGCCTTAGCCAGGTCCCTGGCTTTCATGATCCCATTCCAAATGTTCGATCCTTTTGGGATATCCTTATTAAAAAGGGTGAAAAGAAGAGTGGGTCTTCTAAGGTACTTGTTTACCAGGGTGTCCCTCCATTCACCGGTGCTACTGAAGATCCGCCATATTTGTTTAGCTAGGAGAGCCTTATTGAGGTGGGTGATCTTTCTAATGCCCAGACCTCCGTACCTCTTAGGGAGGAAAACCTTCTCCCAAGCAACAAGAGGGTATCTTTTCTTCCCTTCATTACCATTCCAAAGGAAGTCTCTCTGGATTTTCTCCATTCTTTCAGCTATTTTCCCCGGAATTCCAAAGAGGCTCAGGGCGTAGATTGGCAGATTTTGAAGAGAAGATTTGACTAAGAGGCATTTCCCCGCTTGACTAAGAGAGACCCCTTTCCAACCAGCCATCTTCCTGTTGAATCTGTCCAAAATACCATTCCAAAAAGACTCCGGGGGTGAGGATCCCAAAGGGAGACCAAGATAGGTAGAGGGGAAAGAGCCTACCCCACAACCCAGAATCCTGGCGATTTTTCTTTGTCTAACCTCAGAGGTGTTGATGAAAAAGAGCGAGCTTTTGTTCCAATTAATCAGTTGACCCGTCCCACTGGAGTAAGTATCAAGAATCTTCTTCAGGGCTCTGGCCTCTTTGACAGAAGCTTCCCCCCCCAAGATAGTATCGTCAACAAATTGCTGATGAGTGAAGGGAACACAATTAGAGGAGGGAAGGATCCCTTTGATACAAGCCTCACGCTTTCTACAGTCTATAATCCTTCCTAAGCATTCAGCTAAAATGATGAACAAAATGGGCGAAAGGGGGTCTCCTTGTCTGAGGCCTCTGGAAGGTTTGAAAAAATTAGAAGGGACTCCATTAACCAGAACAGCCAAGGAGGAGGTGGACACCAATTGAGAGATAATTTTGCAAACTTTACTGTCAAAGCCAAAAGTCAAGAGGACCTTCCCAAGGAGAGACCAGTCCACCTTTTCATAAGCTTTAGAAAGATCCAGTTTGAGAAACATACCTTCCCGTTTGGATGCCTCAAGAGAGTGGATGACTTCGTGCACCATCTGGACAGAATCCAAAATTTGTCTCCCTGGAACAAAACCCGATTGATGCTGCGAGATTATCATGGGCAAGATCTTGAGCATTCTTAAAGTGTGAACTTTAGAGATGATCTTGTAGAGTGAGTTGCACAGACTAATAGGTCTAAAGTTGTCCAACGAGTCCGCCCCAGGGGATTTAGGAATGAGAACCACAAAAGTCGAGTTTAGCTCCTTGAGAATAGATTTGGCTCCAAAGAATTCTTGGACAGCCTGAACAACCTCTCCCATGATCACCGGCCAGAACCTTTGGAAGAAAAAAGTGGGAAAACCATCCGGGCCTGGAGCCTTGTCAGCAGGCAGAGAAAAGAGAGCCTCTCTAACTTCCGAAGCATTAGGAATAGCACAGAGCTGTTTATTATGGATAGGTTGAATGAGCTGAGGGATACAGTGTAACAAATCCTCCTGGTCCAAATTGGAAAGCATTGGGTCCACAGAGAGAAGGCTAGAGAAAAAGGAAACAACTTCTTCCGAGATGGCATATTCTTCAGTTAACAGCTCCTGCCCCTTTCTGATACCATAGATCCTGTTACTAGCACGGTGCTTGAGGGTGGTTAGGTGAAAAAACTTAGTGTTCCGATCTCCTTCCTTTAGCCAGGTGATCCTCGATCTTTGCCTCCAAAATTTTTCTTCCTTATTAATAATGTTATGAATTTCAGACAGGGTCTTGAGCTCCGAAACCCTGTTGGTCTCAGTGTAACCTTCCTTCTGAATGCAATCTTGGATAATAGTTAGATTATCAAATAACTCTTTCTTTTCATGGAAGATATGACCAAAATCAGACTTGTTCCAAATTTTAATCATCCTCTTCACATTGCTAAGTTTTCTGGTGACTCTGAACATGGCTGAGCCCTCCACCTCTATCCCCCACCATTTCTTGATATTATCCAGGAGGTCAGGGTGAGAGGTCCACATTTTCTCAAACCTGAAAGGATGGTATCTCCTGTGTACCAGAGGGGAGACTAAAAGAGAAATGGAAGAGTGGTCCGAACCAATTCTGGGAAGCAGAGATAGTCTGCAGCTGAAGGATTGAAGCCAGTCCGAAGATATAAGAGCTCTATCCAGCCTAACCTGAATGCAATCATGGCCTTTTCTCTTGTTTGACCAGGTAAAGGATCCGCCCTTAAGCTCTACGTCCATAAGGGCCAGATTATTTATGAAGTTAGATCATGATTGGGTAATATATTCATATGTAAGTTGTGACAAAAGAATGATAAAATGATTGGTATGCTCGATGCATTCAAAGAAAAAGATGTGATGATGATTTTTCTTGAATGGAGTAATACTAACTCAACAATTAGTAGATGGAAGGAAAAATGGTGAGAAGATTCAAGATGAAGTAAGTGCAGTTCAAATACATTTTGACTATTCTAGGGAATTACACAAGAAGACCTAAAGGCGATCAAGGAAGTGATCAAAAATATGTTAAGGGCATATGGATATGTGAAGTGAATAAGGTATGAGCACAAAAAGTTTGTAATTTGAATGAAGGGTTGAGATTAAGTGAAAACAAAGAGTATAGGTTGAAGAAGATGAGCAATGATTAAGAGAAAGAAGAAGAGAACAAAGAATGATAGAAAAGTGAGAAGAGACATTGAGAGGTGAATCCATATTTGAGCGAATGTAATGGGCACCCTAGAAATGCCCAAAAAACTGAACCAATTGCTGATAGTGATTTTAATGTCTTTGCATAGATTTGAAACCACATAACATGAACAAGAAGGAATTTATGAAAAATTGAAGATTGAACTACTATTGAAATAATATTAGTTTTCAAGCTAATAAAATCAAATACATAGAAAACTTTCCAACTCACTAATTACTCCAACATTATAACATGTTATTCTACTCATAATTTCCCAACTTGCTGCTACAGTAATATGAATAGTGCCGCGCTACAGTGCTAGTATAGTAAAAATTGCCTTCAATCAGTCTAGGACCCTCATAAAACCATTCCTCCACAATAGCATAAGTATCAGACAAGGAATGAGAATGGTATGAGCAAACACCCAATCCGCCTGTAGCTAAAAATGCACCCAAGTTGCCTATTAATGAAGCTAATAGCAATGAATTCCAAAGGCCAAACCCCAAGGGAATGACATATATAATGTTACAAGAGAGGATATACATCCTCTAATGCCAAGAACAGATCTGTAACTCATGCATCCAATTTCTTCTCATATCCAACCTTCCTAACAATAACCATAAGGTCTCCTTTTATTCCTACTTCGTAGGGTCGACCACTTTTCACAAGCAATGTGGAATAAATAAACTAAAATAAAAGGCTAATGGTCACACAATCAGACAACTACTAAAGTGGGGACATTACAGTCCGCCTCCCTTGAAATTGCTTGGCCTCAAGCAATCTCAATCCTATTTGCTATAACACCTGCTCACTCTCCCAAGTAGCATCTTCCTTTGGTAGATCTCTCCATCTAACTAAATATTCTTTAATCACCCTGTTTCACAGAGTCCTTTCCTTGGTATCCAAAATAGCCTCAATAAACAATATGAGCTTTCCCTCCTCATCCAATGTTGGCAATTCTGCAAGAGGCACAACTCTCTGGCTAATGGCTTTTTTGAGCATTGACACATGAAACACATTATGCACCTGACTGCCTTCTGGAAGCTCAATCTCATAGGCAACCTTGCCGACCTTGCGAATCACTTTGTAAGGACCATAAAAACTAGGCTTCAACTTCTTCGCTCTGTTCTTCTTGAGTGATGACTATATGTATGGTTGTAGCCTCAAGTAAACCATATTCGCAACCTCAAAGCTGTGCTCTATCCGATGCTGGTCAACATACAATTTTTGTTGATTTTGGGCTTCTGGTATATTCTCCTTGAGCACCGTCAAAATATCCTGACTATCTTACAAGAAGTCTTTGGCTTTGGGCACTTTGCTTTCCCCCAAAACTAGATCCATGAAGCTAGGTGCTTCATAACCATACAGTGCCATGAATGGAGTCATCTTGATGGACATATGATAAGTGGTGTTATAACAATACTCTCCCATATGTAGCCATTTGACCCAAGCTCTCTGTTGTGTAGTCACATAGTTCCTCATATATCTTTCCACCCATTTATTCACAATCTTTGTCTGTCCATTTGTTTATGGATGATAACTAGTGCTAGGTGTAAGATTTGTGCCGCACAATCCAAACAATTCCTGCCAAAAAACACTCATAAATTTACTATCCCAGTCACTGACAATGAAACTAGGTAGCCCATGTAACTTGAATATCTCTCTGAAGAAAAGATCAACCACCTATGCTGTTGTGTAGGTGGATGGAATAACAAAGAAGTGATCAAACTTCATTAGTCGGTCAACTACCACATAGATGCAATCTCTCTCTTGTACTCGTGGTAACCCGATGATGAAGTCCATAGAAATAATTTCTCATTTCCTATCTGGAATGGGAAAAGATTGTAACAAACCTGCAGGATATGTGTGCTCTCCCTTATTCTGCTGACAAACTGCACACTCCATGACATGCTTTTGAACATCATCCTTGAGCCCTTTCCATGTGAACTGCTCACGGATCTGCCTATAGGTCTTAAAGACCCCTAGATTTTAGCTGTAGGTGCATCATGAAATGCCTTTAGTATTACCTCCCTAAAATGTGATGAAAGGATCAAATATATCCTACCCTGGAACTTGATCAATCCGTCCATTACCACATAACGATCATCGTGTATGATGCCTGCAATCACTCCAGAAGCCCAAGTGTCCCTTGCATACTTTGCTGTAATCTTATTTCTCCAATCTCCTATAATCTCAGCTAGAGCACAAATATGAGGTCTCCTGGATAAAGCATCTACTACCACATTCTTCTTACCTTTCACAAACTCAATGTCAAAGTCATTTGCAACTTCGTAATCCACTTCTATTGTCTATCATTCAAATCAAGCTAACTCATGAAGTATTTGATGCTGTTGTGATCATTCTTGATAACTAGGTGGGACCGAAACTTGGCTAATGCATGCATAATAGCCAACATCTCTCGATCATAGATGGAATGGCTCCTCTCCACTCCATGGATAAGTCCCTAGGCTCTCTTCAATGAAAACATAACTTCTTCTTCCTCAACTCATTTAGCATGTCAATCTCCAACTTATTATCCCTTTTTGTTTGAGCATCCTTGTAAAAATATTTTTTGTCCTTCTCCTTGTCCTTTTTCATATATGAATCTCTATGCTAAAATTTTCCTCTAAAAGAAGAAGGTGCTAAGTCACGAGCCTTCTTAGTAGCCTCCTATAATGTAGCTAGGTCATGCCCCTTGACCCAACCCCTTCAGGGATTTGAGAGTCCATCCATAAAAAACATTACTAACCTCCTCTTTGAAATATCTATAACCAACACAACTAACCTCTGAAATTCATTGATATATGTCTCAACTAATCCCCATGGCTTGAGTTGTTCCAACTCTTTAAACTGTAACTCGGGATCTTTGGTATCAAATCTCTCTATGAGTCTCTCAGTGAACTCCTCATAAGATGTGATTTGATTATGTCCTAGGGTTACCATGCCATGGTGTCACCACTCATGTGCTGGACCATCCCAATGAATAGTCGTGTACTTGATAGCCTCCTCCTCAAGCATAGGATTTAGCTGGAATTATGTATCTACCTTCTGCACCCAAGCTCGTGCAGTCATCTTCCTTGAAGCATCATAATAAGGTAAAGAAAGTTTCCCAACTTTCTTTCTCAGCTAAAAGTTTTGATTTCTCCCTCCTGATCTAGGAATGTGTTTCATCCTCAAGTCCTTATAATCTCCAAGGGAAATATCCGCTTGAAACTTTGGTCCACTAGCCTCCCAGTCCCTCCTGAACTGATCTTGTAACTTGGTAATTCGTGGTTCATTAATTGGTTGAACCAGATCTTTGGGTGGGAAGGTAGGTAGAAGAGATCTTGAGCTCATTGTTCAAGTTGGGCGTGCAACATGTCTAAAGTTATCAACCTCATTCCCATTGTTGCCATGTCCATTATTACCATTAATGTTATTCTTAGGACCGTTGTTTTTGTTGGAAATGAGAATGGAGTAACTGAGAGGGGAAGGGGGTGAATCAATTACCACAAAAACATTTCACAGTCCCTTAGATGTCTAGAATCTTGATCTTAGTTACAGATTACTGAAACTTAATAATGCAACAAATAATAATAATGATTAAGAACTGATAACCAAAACAATTCAGCAATCATGAACACTAGAGACACCATATTTAACGTGAAAACCCAATATGTGAAAAACCACCAATGTAACTAGTTACTGTTTTTCACTCTTCTGAAGTGAGCCCTATTAGGAGCCAACCTCGTTAAAGGTTACAAAACACACTGTTAGGTGTGACCCTGTTAGAGGATTTAATCACCCTGTTAGGAGTGGCCTTGCTAGAGGTCTTTAGAACAATTCAACTGAACTACCACCTTGTTAGAGGATTTATAGAATGACTATTAAACCAACTTTGTTAAGAGATTTTGAGTTCACTGTTACAATGGTTAGAAAGCAACAATGAAATGACCTGATATAGTGTGCAACTTATCTTTGCTGATTGTAGATCTCTGTTATGCTTGACTGGATCCTTACTGATCAAATATAACTTTGTAGCTCCTTTAACACATCTGATCCTCCATCAGACTTTTCTCAACATTCGCCTTTTAATACTATAACTCGCATTCATAACTTTTTCATAATCACTCTTCTATATTTTTGATTTGCAACTTGAGTGACCATATATACCTTCCAGATTATCTTAGTCAGCTCAAATCACTGACCAATAATCAAACAATATACAATAGTCGGCTAGAAATAATTAAAATTACAAACTAACAAATCCCTTTACTGGCCGACCCTGCTCGGTTAATACTGTTCAAAAAATAATTCCTGTGTTAACCGACTGAGCTCGGTTAATACAACGAACTCCGTGACAATCCTTCAATCGCCGGGAGAACTCGGTAAGTACTAAGTTTCCATAGATGACCGAGTGATCTCAGTGGAAATTGTCTTGGTAATCACTGAAACCTTCATTTACCTTCTTGACTCGGTAAACACTAAATTCTTCATTGACCTTCCTGACTCGGTAAATACTAAATCCTTCGTTTACCTTTCCAGCCCGGTAAACACTAACTTTTCTTCACTTACCTTCCCAGCTTGGTAAACACTAACTTTTCTTTGCTTACCTTCCCATCTCGGTAAATACTCTGTCATAGTTTCCTTCGATCACCGAGTGAGCTTGGTAAGTATTGAACTTCCTTCGTTAACCAAGTTAGCTCGATAGAAGCTTCTCTATAGTGTAATATACAACAACGCTCGGTAGACTCTGTAAACTACTATGCTTACCTTCTGAGCTCGGTAGACTCTGTCTGATGACTGATATGACATTTGTGTAATATCAAAGACAATACTCAATTTAACCAATTGTATCCAACAATCTCCCTCTTTGGCATTGATGGCAACACAACATGTCATAGCAGAATGAAATTTGAAAACAAGTCTTTTTCTTATAGTGCAACACAATATGTCAACATACTACTTCTCCCTCTTAGATAGAAACTTCTCCCTCTTTTAGTAATCTCCCTCTGTGAAGGAATTGTATAACAGAAAGATATGACAGTTTTACTCTCCCTCTTTGACAACACATGCCAAAGACAATACAACACAGTAAAAGCTCTTCTTCGTATGTCAAAAGTACTTTCAACTGGATTACAATGTACCTTATGTACAGATTTATATGCAATGACTTCAATACTCTGCTGCATCAACTTGATAGATTTTCAACTTGTCATAGGTTGATGCATCACTTAAAACTTTATTTGAGTGAACTTCAGATAGGGGAGTGACCCCTAACTTACCTCTGAGATACAAGAATGTATCCTTAGGTAGTGGCTTTGTGAATATGTCAGCAATTTGTTCCTTTGTATGCACATATTCCAGTCTGATCTCCTTGTCCTGCACCAATTCTCTGACAAAATGATATTTTATTGCTATGTGCTTGGTTTTGGAATGCAGCACTGGATTCTTAGATATATTGATTGCACTAGTATTGTCACAGAACATAACAACTGGTTCTTTGATTTCCATCTTCATTCCTTGTAATAACTGCTTAAACCAAACAATGTTGGAACAGTTTACTGCTGCAGCAACATACTCTGCCTCTGCTGTAGATTGGGATGTACAATTCTGCTTTTTGCTTGTCCAAGAAACCAATCTCTTTCCAAGAAAGAATGCTCAAGATTCCCTGCCCAATCAGCATCAGTAAAAACTTTCAGATCCAAATTACCTCCAAGTTTGTACCATAGTCCATAATCTTTAGTTCTTTTCAAATATCTCATTATTCTTTTAATTTCCATTAGGTGAGTTTCTCTTGGTTTTGCTGAAAATCTTGCAACAATACCAACTGTAAGGGCAATATCTGGCCTGGTATGAACTACATACTGCAACTCGGTTACTGAAGACGCAGGAGTTGAGGATTCTTGAGTGAATGATATACTTGGTATAGTATCAGGTTCAATGTAAACAAATCTCTTGTAGTCTTCAGGTATCTTTTTGCTTTCTTCTTCTGATTTGTCTGCAAACTCATCAACTTTCACATGTGCACTTTCTATGACTTTGTGAGTGGATAGATTTAAACATCTATATGCTTTGCTTTTGCAAGAATAACCCAAAAATATTCCTTCATCACCTTTTACATCAAATTTTCCTTTTCTAGATTCTTTCAAAATATAACATTTGCTTCCAAATACTTTCAGATAACTTACATTGGGTTTGTAGCCATACCATAATTCATAGGGAGTCTTGAATGAGTCCTTCTTCAACTGTACTCGATTTAAGGTATGAACTACAGTGCTGATGGCTTCCTTCCAGTATTTGATAGCAATGTTTTTTTCTATCATCAGGGTTCTTGCACAATCCATAATGGATCTATTTCTTCTTTCAGCTATTCCATTTTGTTCTGGAGTTCCTGGTGCTAAAACTTGTCTTTTAATACCTCTTTCAATGCAGAAGTTATTGAATTCATGTAAAATGAATTCACCACCTCTGTCTAACCTTAAACATTTCAGCCTTTTCCCTGTTTCTTTTTCAACTCTTGCCAAATACCATTTTAATTTCTCAAATGCTTCTGATTTATTCCTTAGATACATGACAATCATCATTCTTGAATAGTCATCAACAAAAAGAATGAAAAACTTTTCTCCAGTATAGCTTTCTATTCCAGTGGGTCCACATAAATCAGTATGCACAATTTCTAATATATCTTCAGACTGATAGTTTTTACCTTTAAAACTAGTTTTTTCCATTTTACCAATCTGACAATTCTTGCATAGACCAACCTCAGGTTTCTTAATGTTAGGAATGCCTCTTACTTTCTTGAATTTGCTTATTTTTACCAAATTATCAAAATTGACATGACACAACCTTTTATGCCATAACCAACTCTCTTCAATTTGAGAAATAAAACATGAGCATTCACCAAGTTCTAGATAGAACAAGTTACCTTTAGTTTGAGTGCCAGATCCTATCAGTTTTCCTTGCTCATTCAACAGTCTCGCCTTTCCATGCATGAATTCTACCTTGAATCCAGTATTTAGTAACTGTGCAACACTTAGCAAATTATGTTTGAGACCTTCAACCCAATAGGCATTATTACATATAAGTTTTTTGGATAGACAAATTCTTCCTCTTCCTTTTATGAAACGAGGTTCATTATTACCAAACCTCACATTGCCACCATCATAGTCTTCAAACTGATCAAACTTAGTTTTATCACCAGTCATATGATGTGAGCAACCGCTATCTATAATCCATGTATCATTCTTACTTACATGAGAGATAAGAGCCATTTTATCTTCGTCACTATCAGAGTCATCTTTAACAACAATATAAACAATTTCATCCTCACTATTATCAGAATCCTTAGAATTATCAGCCATGAAACATGATTTCTTACCTTTGTTCTTGGATGATTTAAAGTCTTTCTTGCCATTCCATTTGTGATCTTTCTTTTCATCATTGTTTTACTTGTTTGGGCACCTTGCTGCAATATGACCAATTTCATCACAAGAAAAACAGATTAGAGGAACTTTACCTTTGTATTTTCCTCTGCCTCTAGAATATTTCTTGGCTAGTAGAGCTTCAATCACTTCGAGATCACTGTCTGAACTTTGGCTTGATTCATTTTCACTTTCTGACTGTGATTCTATCTTCTTTTTGCTTTTCTCTTTGAGTGAGAGCTTGGCTTGAAATGTTGATTCAAAGTTTTTGGAGGCTGGAACATAGTTGTCAAAGTTATCTAGTTCAAATGCAGTTAGTCTTCTGACTATGGCCTCAAGATTTATCTTATGATTTGCTTCACACCTTCTTTACTGTATTGCAGAGACTCTGATTGCATAAACGGGAAGCAAGGTTCTGAGAACTTTGCTTACAACTGTTTCTCCTTTGATGTCACCTCCAGCTGCCCTGATTGCACTTACACATGCTTTAACTCTTTCAACATACTTTGCAATGTTTTCATCCTCTCTCATCCTCATTTGATCAAATTATCCTCTTAGACTTTCTGCTTTTGCTCTTCTCATATTATCATCCCCTCCATAGATCTCTTTTAGCTTGTTCCACATGTCAAAGGCAGTTTTGCAGTCCTTAATGTCATCAAATTCTTCATAGCTGAGAGCAGATGCTATGTCTATCATCATATTGTTGTGAGTATTCTTTTCAGCAATATCATTAACTGACAATGTGCCAGAAGGTTCTTCATATTTTTTTTCAAGGTATTTCAGTCCAGTATCACCAACAGTAGCCAGATGAAGTTTCATCAATTCTTGCCATGCTGAGAAGTTATCTCTGTTAAGTTTTGGAATTTCTCTTTTGTAAGACATCTTGATCTTTGGCTTAGAACCTTGAAATCCTTTCCTGCAAGCACCAAAAAGCTCTGATACCAATTGTTGGAAATGAGAATGGAGTAACTGAGAGGGGGAGGGGGTGAATCAGTTACCACAAAAACATTTCACAGTCCCTTAGATGTCTAGAATCTTGATCTTAGTTACAGATTACTGAAACTTAATAATGCAGCAAATGCTAATAATTATTAAGAACTGATAACCAAAACAATTCAGCAATCATGAACACTAGAGACACCAGATTTAACATGGAAACCCAATATGGGAAAAACCACCAATGTAACTAGTTACTGTTTTTCACTCTTCTGAAGTGAGCCCTGTTAGGAGCCAACCTTGTTAAAGGTTACAAAACACACTGTTAGGTGTGACCCTGTTAGAGGATTTAATCACCCTGTTAGGAGTGGCCTTGCTAGAGGTCTTTAGAACAATTCAACTGAACTGTCACCTTGTTAGAGGATTTATAGAATGGCTATTAAACCAACTCTGTTAAGAGATTTTGAGTTCACTGTTACAATGGTTAGAAAGCAACAATGAAATGACCTGATATAGTGTGCAACTTATCTTTGCTGATTGCAATCTCTGTTATGCTTGACTGGATCCTTACTGATCAAATATAACTTTGCAGCTCCTTTAACACATCTGATCCTCCATCAGACTTTTCTCAACATTCACCTTTTAATACTATAACTCGCATTCATAACTTTTTCATAATCACTCTTCTATATTTTTGATTTGCAACTTGAGTGACCATATATACCTTCCAGATTATCTTAGTCGGCTCAAATCACTGACCAATAATCAAACAATATACAATAGTCGGCTAGAAATAATTAAAATTACAAACTAACAAATCCCTTTACTGGCCGACCCTGCTCGGTTAATACTGTTCAGAAAATAATTCCTGTGTTAATCGACTGAGCTCGGTTAATACAACAAACTCTGTGACAATCCTTCAATCGCCGGGAGAACTCAGTAAGTATTGAGTTTCCATAGATGACCCAGTGAGCTCGGTGGAAATTGTCTTGGTAATCACTGAAACCTTCATTTACCTTCTTGACTCGGTAAACATTAAATCCTTCGTTTACCTTCCTGACTCGGTAAATACTAAATCCTTCGTTTACCTTTCCAGCTCGGTAAACACTAACTTTTCTTCGCTTACCTTCCCAGCTCGATAAACACTAACTTTTCTTTGCTTACCTTCCTAGCTTGGTAAATACTCTGTCATAGTTTCCTTCGATCACTGAGTGAGCTCGGTAAGTACTAAACTTTTTTCGTTAACCAAGTTAGCTCGGTAGAAGCTTCTCTATAGTGTAATATACAACAACGCTCGGTAGACTCTGTAAACTACTATGCTTACCTTCTGAGCTCGGTAGACTCTGTCTAATGACTGATATGACATTTGTGTAATATCAAAGACAACACTCAATTTAACCGATTGTATCCAATAGTTTTTGCCTCGACCTCCATTATTATCATTGCCCCTATTGTTATCATTTCCCACATTGTTATTGTTTCCATTGTTGGCATCACCTAGATTAATATTGATGCCCATCTGTCTAGCCATAAGTTGCAACATCATATCCATTCACCTATTCTGCTCCTATTGCATACAGTGCCCCTCCTCTAATGTACCTAGTAACTATCTAAACATTACCTTCTCATGATCTAGATCGGTATTCTTGCCTCTGCCTAGTCTTGTATCCCTGTCATCTTGGTCACCCATACTGTTGTCTTGTTCAAAGAATATATCCTTTGTGTGTATATGATTAGATTGTATGTCCCTCTACACAAATGAACTAGACTATTCACTCTGCAAGTCTGAACTCCTACTCTGTCTTGCTCTAGTATTGCAAAAATTATAAAGCCCATGTCGTATGCTCAAACATAAATGATTAGCCCTTTTAATTTCTAATTTTAGTGCTTTGACATTTTGTCAAACACTTTTCCCTCTATCTGGCTATCCCAAATTGCCTATAATACCTCCACAAGATGGAAGGACTTATAGCTCTGATACCACTGTAATGGGCACCCTACAAATGCTCAAAAAATTGAACCAATTGCTGATAGTGATTTTAATGTCTTTTCATAGATTTGAAATCACATACATGAACAAGAAGGAATTTA
>CM053785.1:518595618-518835618 GCA_028749045.1 Cupressus sempervirens | reverse complement strand
TTTGTGTTACATGGACACTCAAAAATTCTCTAATTGCATCCTTAGTCTACAAGAGCACTTATAAATTAATAAACTCTCCAATAGGTTGTACATTATCCCATTTTTGCTTCAAACACCATCGAAAATCACATCACAATTTTGACTCTTTACCCATTATAATATTATATCCAAAATAAAAGTCACAATATCATATTACAATATGATCTCGTAACACATTATTCCAATTCCATATTATATACTTTCCAATAATGTCCTTAGTGTCTACTCCATTGGTTCCAAACCAAGAGTACAAACCTCATATTGGTCTCACAATGATTTCTCATAAGCCATATGCCATATCAATTATCACTTATTTATATCCATATTTAGAATTTAAAACTAAGACTTTCACAACAATATCAATTTGCTTCAAAATAGGGCATGTAAACTAATCATCCCAAAAACACCAATAAATCAAACTCAGAGGATCCAAAATTTGAGAAATCCTGTTGATTCTAATATACCCATCATAAAAAAAATTCAATTGATTTCACAAAATACTCATCTAATATAGAATGACCAATGTAACAATATGGAAACCTTTATTTTCATAATTAAATATGAGAAATGATCAAATCTCCACTAAAATCTCTTTTACAATATATAAAATCATCTGAAATAATCTGATAAACTATTTGTAACACTTTTACAACAATCAATATGTAAAATGATAGAGAAATGAAGATAATTCCTACCTTAATCAAAGAAAATATCCAAATTGAGGAAATATCCACATATTCTACAAGAAGGAACAAAAATTGAAAGACAAATAATTCAAAAAGAGAAATCCAACAAATTTATGGGTTAAATATGTGTCCTATTTTATTGTACAAAATTTAGCCCATGTTCCCACAAGTTTTCCCAAAGTTGCCATGATAAATTGATAAGAGTATAGAAACCAACATAATAAAAGGTTATTATAAAAAAAAATAGAATTTCTTGATAACTTCATTATATCTTTAGTGTTGGCAAAATTTTTGTTGCCTCCATATCTGCTACTCCACTTAGATCTTGCAAGAATTAGAAATTGTATTACATGCTTGAGTAGTGATGGGCTTGTTGGCCTTTTTTACCCCCCATTTAGCCCATCACCGATATCCGATCAGAGAAACCTTCAATGGACTTGGTTCCTTGCAGGGGATAATATCACGCTAAAGTTGGCAACTAACATTTCATGAATCTTAGCTCATTTTGTTCTTTGTTGGGCTGTTTTCTTTATTTTGAGATTCAACGACTCTTATTATTTCACGGGCTACCCACTCATCTTCCCAGATACACAAGATGCTTCCACGTGTCAAAATTCTAACTTTTTCACGTGCTCCAGCATTTCCTCAGGGCTCCAAAATCCAGAATCTCACCACATAGTAGAGGGTTGTACTTCCCGCGTTATCTATGTCACATCCATGCTTTTGCACGAGTGGTTGGCTCGATGCATCATCCAACATGATGTTGCTACACGTCGCCATTTCAACGCTTCCTCCTACTGCAATGCCTCCATGAGACTCTGAAGCCCAAAATTGCATGAGATTGTGCCACAAAGAAGAGGATCAACGACCCTCATGTTTTTGCAATAGGCTTGCTTATCATCATAGAAACATGAGATTTCTCCATGTACGATAAATATTCCAAACAAGTTCACTCTATGGGTCTGTGGGTGACAGAGTTATGTCAATGTTGATTCATCCATGTATGCCAGCTCAACTTTTCTGGGTCTGCGGGTGGTAAGTTATGTCATCCGCAATTGGTCCATGTACTTCCACATGTCTTCATCCTGATATTTCTTATACTGTGGAGTCTCTGCAGGGTTTCAAGGTCTAGAGTTGAGCCACGTGGTGGAGGGTCCCATATTTGACTTAAGCTAACCTAACATGCATATGCATAGATCGACATTGGATATTCCATAAAGGGTTAATGGATCACCATCCATTCTATCAAAAAATTTATGTAAGAGGTTGCCACACGTCACTCCATTTCAAAGTTTCTTCACGTTCCAATGCTTCTTCTACCCTTTAGAATCTGAAATGGTGCCACATGGCAGAGGAGATCTACATCGATGGTTATAACTTTATCCCTCATTGGGGAGATTTCTTGTAGCATCTGGCCATCCATTTTAAAGAGACAACCTTCATTGATGGTCAACATTCAATTTTAGAAAACTAGATTCCCCACGTGGTCAACTTTGTATGTTTCCCTCTACACAGTTTTTTTCTTCTGCCATGGCACACCATCAAGGCCAATTCTTTTTAAATCCTAGTTGCTTCTTGGGCCTTGATTGACACAGTGCCAATGCACTCCATGCCTCTTTAATGCATGGAATGATCAAATTTTTGGCAATTTGATCTCTTGTGAATGGGTGCACTCATTTTGTCTCATCTTGTCACTTTCACGGGCAATCATACTTCACGATCAGATTTCCCTTCTGATTCCTAGTTATTTATCTCATCTACAATCCAACCCCATGGTCATTGGGGCTTAAACTCAAGGTTGTATTTGAGTTATGCCTACACCCTATAAAGGCAAACTTTGTTGTTTTTCTTAGGATCTCTTTTTCTAGTCTTTTGCAGACTTCTTTTGTAAATGCTTTTGCCTCTTATTCAATAGAAATTATTGATGTTACATTAATTTTGAGCTAGTTAAATTTGTGTAACTTGTTATACCTCATTTTCCTAGATGTATTTTAGCAATTGCAACATTGTTGATTATGTTGATTATGTTCATGTACGATAAATATTCCAAACAAGTTTGCTCTATGGGTCTATGGGTGACATAGCTATGTCAATGTTGATTCATCCATGTGTGCCAGCTCAACTTTTGTGGGTCTGCAGGTGGTAAGTTATGTCATCTGCAATTGGTCCATGTACTTCCACATGTCTTCATCCTAACATTTCTTATACTGTGGAGTCTCTACAGGGTTTCGAGGTCTAGAGTTGCACCATGTGGTGGAGGGTCCCATATTTGACTTAAGTTGACCTAACATGCATATGCATAGATCGACAATGGATATTCCATAAAGGGTTAATGGATCACCGTCCATTCTATCAAAAAATTTATGTAAGAGGTTGCCACATGTCACTCCATTTCAAAGTTTCTTCACGTTCTAATGCTTCTTCTACCCTTTAGAATCTGAAATGGTGCCACATGGCAGAGGAGATCTACATCGATGGTTACGACTTTATCCCTCATTGGGGAGATTTCTTGTAGCATCTGGCCATCCATTTTAAAGAGACAACCTTCATTGATGGTCAACATTCAATTTTAGAAAACTAGATTCCCCCCGTGGTCAACTTTGTATGTTTCCCTCTACATAGTTTTTTTCTTCTGCCATGGCATGCCATCAAGGCCAATTCTTTTTAAAGCCTAGCTACTTCTTGGGCCTTGATTGACATAGTGCCAATGCACTCCATGTCTCTTTAATGCATGGAATGATCAATTTTTTGGCAATTTGATCTCTTGCGATTGGGTGCACTCATTTTGTCTCATCCTATCACTTTCACGAGCAATCATACTTCATGATCAGATTTCCCTTCTGATTCCTAATTATTTCTCTCATCTACAATCCAACCCCATGGTCATTGGAGCTTAAACTCGAGGTTGTATTTGAGTAATGCCTACACTTTATAAAGGCAAGCTTTGTTTTTTTTCTTAGGATCTCTTTTTCTAGTCTTTTGCAGACTTCTTTTGTAAATGCTCTTGCCTCTTATTCAATAGAAATTATTGATGTTACATTAATTCTCAGCTAGTTAAATTTGTGTAACTTGTTATACCTCATTTTCCTAGATGTATTTTAGCAATTGCAACACTGTTGATTATGTTTATTTCAATTAACTAATCTGTTAAGTGAATATGTTGTATTCCTTGAATGGTTATGCTATTTCTTGGCTTTTGTATGGTGTTAAGATTGAAGGAATACATATAGTGGTATGTCTTGTGAGGTCTATTGGATTTTAGTGCAGTTATTGGAAATAAGTAGATAAAAAATCTATTTGGTGCATCACCGCTTTTCCCCGTCATCATTTTTTTTTCTTCCTTTCCTTTTCCTTCCTAGAATTAGTTAGGTGCATCATGATTGTGAGGAAGCCAACCTTCTCTGGAGATTCAATCTTTGATTACAAAGTCCCACACTTTTGAGATTGTTTCCATGTTACATAAGGTCTCTTGAGGACTACACCTCAAGCAGGGGTGCATAACTTTGTGTCAACAATTTTTGGTACGTCCGATGGGACTACATTCAAGGTTACTAAGAAGTCTACTGGTGTCAATTAAAGGACTTCAAATTCTATACTGAGAAGATAGTGCCACTCTTAGCATTTCAGCCTTCAAGAGGCTCACATTCAAGCACTTGGTGACTCCATCTCAACATCTTGGTTCTCAGACTAGAACTACTGCAATTCATGTCTAAGGTTCAAACAAGGGCATCTTCTAGAGGTAACTTTTAGTTTACTAAAATTTCATTTTGAAATCCTAGAATAAAAAGGAGACTTTCTCTATCACCAATTAGGAGTTTAGAGGTAGCACATACACCTCCTAGATCTCTTTTAACTCCTAAAGTTGATAGGTCATAGCCTAGGGTACAATCTTTTCATCTGAATAGATCATTATTGTAGATGGCCCTCCCTAGAAATAAGGTGTTTGCTACCTTTAATGTTGGTAGTCCTCTTATTTTAGCCCAAAGACATGATATCCTAGTATCTGTTCTTAAAAGTCTACTAGATTTTAATGGTGAAACTTCAATTTCCCCAATAGAACACATTCAAGAAGTCTCAAATATCTACAATATACATGGTATTACAGAAGATGATGTTGCTATTAGACTGTTAGCTTCATCACTAAAGGGAAAAAATTTATAATGGTATAGAGGATTGCCACATAACTCCATTAATAACTAGGATGAGCTAGGAGAAAGATTGTGCAAACATTTCAAAGATAAGAGTGACCATCTATCACTTTTAGAGCAACTAACTACAATTAAAAGAGCACCTCATGAGTTTATGATAGATTTCAATTATAGATTCCAAAAAATATGGGATAGAATCCCTACTGTAGTGAAGCCTACTCTTGGTAATGCTTTCTTGCATTACCTTATAGATTTTAATAGTGATATTGCTACCACACTACAAATTATGGGAGGGGACACTTTTCTAGCCACATATGAAATTTTTGTAAGTACTAAGAACACTAATCCAAGGAGGAAAGCTAGCCTCGAGGCCTCCAATGCCACTATTTCTTGACTTGCCTACACACTAACCCACAATGGCTCCCATCCTAACTAAAAATACAAGCCAAACTTTTTTTGGCACTCCTTAAACTTCTAAATCTTTAAGTGGAATAGATAAAATCAAGGCCATGATGCAAGTAATGATGCAATATATGGATACAAGATTTTAGGATCAAAATGTAGTGATGCAAAAAATGAGCAACAAGCTAGTGACTTGGGAGAGACAACAAGCTCAATGTAGTAGGCCTTTTAAAACCAATTATCACAATAATCCATTCAATAGGTAGCCAAATCCTAGTTAGGCTCCATACAACCAAAATAGACTCATGGGTAATGCAACCCCTGCAAATGCAAGTACAAATCCATTAAAGATAGTAGTTCTTCAAAATAATTTGGCCCAAGAAAAAAAATATTGAATGGTTCATAAGGCACTTCAATTGATGAGCTTAAGGGGCTTTCTAATGAATGGTTCATAAGGCACAACACTTGGCGAAGGTTTTGCAAATGAGGTTGCAAGCTTTGGGTTTAACCATGGAGAAAACTCCGTAGTTAAGCGTGCTTAGGCTGGAGTAGTACTGGGATGGGTGATCTCCTGGGAAGTCCTAGTGCTTCACCCTTGTGAGCATCACCTAGATCCAATGAGTGCTAAGTGTTCCATTTATTATCATGAGAGATGGATTCATGTTGAATCACTACTCATGAAATATGGGTCAATGAGTTTGACTCAAAAATCACATAGTTAAATCCTAATAGCAATATCATAATTTGACTTGCTGTGGAAATTATCTCCTACTTATCAATTGATGAGCTTAAGGGGCTTTCTAATGAATGGTTCATAAGGCACAACACTTGGTGAAGGTTTTTCAAATGGGGTTGTAAGCTTTGGGTTTAACTATGGAGGAAACTCTGTAGTTAAGTGCACTTAGGCTAGAGTAGTACTAGGATGGGTGACCTCCCAGGAAGTCCCGGTGCTTCACCCCTGTGAGAATCACCTAGATCCAGTGAGTGCTAAGTGTTCCATTTATTCTCATGAGAGATGGATTCATGTTGAATCACTACTCATGAAAATATGGGTCAATGAGTTTGACTCAAAAATCACATGGTTAAATCCTGATAGCAATATCACAACAAGAATATTGTTCAATTTGTAACTTTTCATATGAGCAATACATGTGCCATAGATTGGAACCTTCTCAAGCCTTGGCTACAAAAGAACAAGCAATAGGGCATCAATATGATTCTAATCAACCCACTATTGGTTTTCAATCCCAACAACAAGGGGATTGCACTTTCATGTATTATCAACTTGAAGATTATTGTCATGTAAATCATGATGGTAATGATGGAATAGCTCATAATACTAGAAGCAAAAGGAGAGCTATAGAGGAGAATCCATCCTCTTCATCATATTAGGCTGCAATTTTAAAGACTATTCCACATGCCACAAGTGCAAATGTACAACATAATGTTGCTACTCCATTGTAAAATCAAAACAACAAGAAGACTAAAGAGCCACATGTTGCTCCCATTCATATACTAGACCCTGTAGTCACCAAGGTTCCAACCAAGTCAACATACACTCCTCTCAAATTTTAGATCAAATGAAGAGGACCAGTATCAATGTTCCTATGTGGGATTTTCTTGCAATTCTATTTTAATTGGAATTGTTACAACAAGAATTAAAGATTGTCAAAGTGTAGAATGGACCAACTACCATGGATGAAGCAACAAGCTTTGTGCAACCAAAAAGGGAGGAAGATACAAGTAAGAAGAGTAAGCCTTCCCCCTTTTACCTCTCTTTGATTACAAGAGATGAGTTGGTTCACAATAACATGATAGTCTCTCGAGCTAGTAGCTCGGTGATGCCAAGGTGTGTAGCTGATCTTCTTGGTATTAAATATGAACCAATGTCTAAGAGAGTTGTTCAATTAGATGGTAGCTTTGTTCTAATAGTAAGAGTGTTTAAAAATATAAAGATGGCATTACATGCATGTCCTAGTTGTACTGTCATACAAGACATATCAATTTTTGAGCTCCCTCCACATTTTTCTATTTGCCTATCTAGGGACTTTACTACACAAATTGGTGGTTATATTGTGTTTGATTGGTCCTACATGTTCTTCAGAACAAGATATGGAACAAAGGCTTCCATAAAGGCTGAAACATTGGCCCTTAATCACATAGGAACTTATACTCCCAACCCCATAAATATGAATTGCACAATCCATGAAGAAGATGAGTAATGCATAACTCATGAACATGCTACACTCTTAACAGAGGTTCTTGACTATCTTTTAGATGAATGGGCTAATGCTTTCCAACTTGACCCAATATGAGAAGCTGAAGAGACATGCTTTGGAACTTATTGTATATTTGAGGAGGGTGTTCCTATTCCCAATCTCATGAAAGAAAAAGAAGATAAAAATGGATTGTGGAATATGTTCTTTGATGGATCAAGGAACAAAAATGGTTTAGGTGCTAGTGTAATGCTTGTTTCCCCTAGTTTGGAGAAATATTACTTTTCATATAGACTCCAATTCAGCTATACTAATAATGTGGATGAGTATGAAGCCTTGATCCAAGGTCTCCAACTTGCACAAAGAAGAGGTATAAAGCTCTTGAAAGTATTTGGGGATAGCAAGTTGGTTGTCAATCAAATAAAAAATTAGAATGTCACGAAGAACAACCTTCTCAAGTGATACAAACATAGAGTTTTAGATCTACTTGAAGGCTTCCAAGAATTCAATATTTAGAGTGTTTCTAGGAATAAAAATAAACATGCTGATAGACATGCAACAATTGGTGCTCATTATGACATACTAGAACATGTTGCTGATGGAAAGGAGCAAAAAATCATACTTGTTGTAAGGTCTACTGTCCCAGATAATTGCCCAAATTGGAAAGTATTTGATTTTGATTTACAAATTGTTGATTTCCTACAAAATGAAGTAGAATTCTCTGCCAAAAATTAGTCTAAGCTGAGATTAGATTGTGAATCTTAATTCCAAAAAATTACCTAAAGGACTGGTCACTTTAGAGGGTATATTCAACTCTGATGATCAAGCAAGAAGAAAGGGTTCAAACCTGATTGCAAGGAGGGATGACTACATGCCTATCACCATTGCTAATGGAAAGACTCTTAACTTGGGAAAGGTATGCATTGAGATTGAACAAGAAGGTTTCATTAATTTATGTAAAGAATTCAGTGATGTTATTGCTTGGACATATGAAGACTTAAAGGGTTTTGACCCAAGCTTATTCCAACATACTATAGATTTAAACCATGATGCAAAGCTAGTTAGACAAAAGCAAAGGCCAGTCAACCCCAAGATTGAACCATTGATGAGAAAAGAGATATCCAAGATTATAGAGGTTAATATCATTTTCCTTATTAAGCACTCTTCATGGGTATCCAACCTTGTTCCCATTAGAAAGAAGAGTGGAGAAATTAGATTATTTGTAGATTTTAGGGACCTTAATAAGGCTTCTCTTAAAGATCACAATCCCCTTCCTTCTATGGAACAAATTTTATCCAAGGTTAGTGGCTTAGAGAGGTTTTCTTTCTTAGATGGTTTTTAAGATTATAACCAAGTGTTAGTCCAAGAGTAAGACTGATACAAGATAACCTTCACTACCAAATGGGGTACTTATGCCTATTATAAAATGCCATTTGGACTAACCAATGTAGGTGCTACATTTCAAAAGGCAATGGAGATGGCTTTCAAGGGTGTGCTGGATAATTTTGTGGTGATATATCTTGATGATATAACTATCTTTTCAAATCATGCAATAGACTACTTTGATCATTTGAGGGAGGTGTTCATCAAATGTAGAGAGTATGGTGTGTCTCTAAACCCCAAAAAATGTGTGTTTTCCATTGATCAAGGAAATCTCTTGGGGTACATTGTGTTAAGAGATGGACTAATTATAGATCCATAAATGGTGGAAGCGATTCTCTCTCTCCCACTTCCCATCCACAAGAAAGGATTGGAGAGTTTTCTTGGTAGGATCAACTTCATGAGAAGGTTCATCCATGATCTTGCTTCCATGGTGAAACCTCACACAACCATGTTGAAGAAGAATATAAAGTTCACTTGGACCAAGGAAGGGAAGGCCAGTTTTGAGGAGATCAAGAAATCAATCGCATCAACTCCCACTCTTGTCAATCCCAACTTTGACAGGGATTTCATCCTTTACTCTCTTGGAGGAGAGTCAAGTATATCAGCTATTCTAACATAGTTAAATGAAGAGAATTTGGAGCAGCCCATTGCTTTCTTTAGTGAAGGTCTTAAGTATTATGAGAGAAGATATAACTATGTAGAGAAGCAAGTTCTTAGTGTTATAAGGGCTCTCAAAAATTTCAGACATCTTCTATCCCATAACAAGGACCAACTCTTGGTCTCACATGCAAGTGTAAAGGAGTTCCTTTTGAACAAGGATATTAGTGAAAAGAGAGCTGGATGGATCACCAAGGTCATGGAGTATGATATTGATATTAAAATCACCAAGATTGTGAGAGGAAAAGGATTGTGTGAGAAAATGGTCTCATATTTTGAGAAACTTGAGGAGGCTACTCTCTTAATACAAGGTGAGAAAACATTAGAGAATACAAATTAGAATGATTGGTTGCACGACATGACTACCTTTTTGGTAGAAGGAAGATATCCCCAAGGTCTAAATAGAGCCAAGAGAAGACATTTCATCTTATAGTCTATTCCTTATGTCTTGGTGGATGGAATATTGTTTAGGAAGGATGCTCATGGAGTCTTATTGAGGTGTATCAAAATAGATTAGATCAACAAATTGTTAAAAGAGTTCCATGGTGGCTCTGCTAGTGGTCATTTCTTAGCTAGGGTTACAACAATGAAGATAATGAGAGTTGGTTATTATTGGCCAACCTTATTCAATGATTCTCATAAGTGGGTAAGGAAGTGTGAGAAATATACCTTATTCTCAAGAAATAAAATATTGGGTACCCTTCCTCTTCATCTTATTCAAGTAGATCAACCCTTTTCTCAATGGGGTTTGGATTTCATTGGTCTAATAAACCCACCCTCTAGTTCTAGTCACAAAAGGATCTTGGCAACCACATATTACTTCACGAGATGGACAAAAGAAGTAGCTTTGAGAGATACAACTGAGGCTTTAGTGGTTGGGTTCCTTGATGGAATAGTGACAATCATATAAGATAATTTTAAGTCTTTTGTTGGAACTCATATATGATCTTGGGCTATTGAACATGGAATATATTTGAGCACTTCCTCAAATTATTATCCCCAAGGGAATGGCTTGGCTGAATCCTCCAACAAGAACCTCACCAGAATAATAAAGAGGAGAATTGAAGATAATCAAAGGTGTTGGCATGCCAAGTTGAGGACTGCCCTTTGGGCTGATAGAATTACACCCAAGAGAGTGATTGGGAACTCACCCTTCATGTTGGTATATGGATGGGAAGCAAGACTTCCTATTTCGCTTGAGATCTCATCTCTTGAATTGGTTCATCAATTGGAGCTAGTTGAAAATGATGCTATAATAGTCAGGATGGCTGAAGTAATGGAACTGGAAGCAAAAAGACAACAAGCTATGCATACACTTGAGGCACATCAGCAGTAGGTCAAAATGAGTTTTGAAAAGAAGGCTAAGGCTAGAATCTTCAAGGAAGGAGATCTTGTTCTCAAGTGGGATACCGATAGAGCCAATCCTAGTAGGCACTCCAAATTTGATGCTATGTGGAGTGGCCCATATATTATCACCAACTGCAAAAAGGCCAATGCTTTTTAGCTATCCAGGCCTAATGGTGAAGTTCTTCTAATCCTAGTCAATGGGATTCACCTTAAACCTTGCTTCTAGAGGAGGTTAAAAGTTTTTTTGTACATATTAGAATAGTTTTCTTTTTTTCCAAGAAGTGCACAAGCACATTCACTCCCTTTTCTAGAGCTTTCTTGAGCTCCTCAGAGTTTTGTTTTTTCTAGTTGTAGAATTTTGGTAAAGTTGTAGGTTGGATCACACGTCTTTCTTTTGGTGAATCCATGCCCAATGGATTTCTTGCAGCCATTGGTCTATGCTTAGAAAGCAAGCATCCTATTGAGTTACCAAGAATGTTGGCCTTTTTTGCCCCCCATTCAATCCATCACTGATAGCCAATCAGAGAAACCTTCAATGGGCTTGGTTCCTTGTAGGGGATAATTCACACTAAAGTTGGCGGCTAACATTTCATGATTAGCTCATTTTGTTCTTTGTTTGATTGTTTCCTTTATTTTGAGATCTGATGGATCTTATTCTTTCGTAGGCTACATGCCCATCTTCCTAGATACACGAGATGCTTCCATGTGTCAAAAATTTGTCTTTTCTATGCGTTGTAACATTTTCTTAGGGCTCCAAAATCTAAAATCTTGCCACGTGGTAGAGGGTCCCACTTCCCATATTATCTATGTCGCATCTATGCTTTTGTGTAGGTGGTTGGTTCGATGTGATGTTACCATGTGTCACCATTCTGACTCTTCCTCCTACCGCAATGCCTCTGCAAGACTTTGAAGCCTAAAATTGCATGAGATTGCACCATATAAAAAAGGATCAATGACCCTCATGGTTTCACAATATACCTACTCATCATCACAGAAATGCGAGATTGCTCTACGTATGATGAATATTCCAAACGAGTTCACTCTGTGGATTAGTGGGTGGTAGAGTTATGTTGATGTTGATCTATCCATGTGTGCCATCTCAACTTTTGTGGGTCCATGAGTGGCAGGGTTATGTCATTTGTGATTGGTCCACATACTTCCACGCATCTTCATCATGACATTTATTATACCACAGAGTCTTTGCAGGGTTTCGAGGTCAGGAGTTGCACCACATGGTGGAGGGTCCCATCTTTAAATTAAGTTATCCTAACATGTGTATGCAACAATTGATGGTGGAGATTCCACGAAGGGTTAATGGATCACCATTCGTTCTATCAAACAAGTTATGTAAGAGGTTGCCACACTTCTCCATTTCAAAATTTCTTCACGTTGCAATGCTTCTTCTATGCTCTGGAATCTAGAATGGTGCCATGTAGTGGATGAGATCTACATCAATGACTATGACTTAATCTCTCATTGGGGAGATTTCTTGTGGCATCTGACCGTCCATTTTAAAGAGACAACCTTCATCGATGGTCTATATTCAATTTTAGAAAACCTAATTCCCCGCATGGTCAACTTTGCATGTTTCCCTTTGCACGATTTTTTTTTGCCATGGAATGCCATCAGAGATTGTATTTTTAATGCCTAGCTACTTCTTGGGCCTTGGTTGGCACAATGCCTATGCACTCCATGCCTCTTTAATGCTTGAAATAATCAAATTTTTGACAATTTGATCTCTTGCGGCTAGGTGGACTCATTTTGTCTCATTCTATCACTTCCACGGGCAATTGTACTTCACGATCAGATTTCCCTTTTGATTCCTAGTTACTTATCTCATCTGCAATCCAACCCCATGGTCATTGGAGTTTAAACTCAAGGTTGTATCTGGGTTATGCCTGCACCCTATAAAGGCAAGTTTTTTTTATTTTTATTAGGATCTCTTTTCTGGTCTTTTGTAGATTTATTTTGTAAATGCTCTTGCCTCTTATTCAATAGAAATTGCTAATGTTACATCCATTCTTAGCCAATTAAATTTATGTAAGTTGTTATACCTCATTTTCTTAGATGTATTTTAGCAATTGCAACACCGTATGATTATGTTCATTTCAATTAACTAATTTGTTAAATGAATCTGTTGTATTCCTTGCATGGTTATGTTATATCTTGGCTTTTCTATGGTGTTAAGATTGAAGGAATACATATAGTTTTATTTCTTGTGAGGTCTATTGGATTTTATGCAATTATTGGAAAGAAGTAGATGAAAAATCTATTTGGTGCATCACTGCTTTTCCCCTTCAACATTTTATTTTTCTGTTTCATCCTTCCCTTTTCCTTCCCAGACTTAGTTAGGTGCATCTAGATTGTGAGGAAGCCAACCTTATCTAGAGATTCAATCTCTGATTGTAAATTCCCATGCTTTGGAGATTCTTTCCATGTTACACAAAGTCACTTGAGGACTACACCTCAAGTAGGGGTGCTAACTGTTGTGTCACTAGGGCTCTAATTGATAAATTTACCTCTTATGTGGTCTCTCATACATATAGGGAGGGGAATTCACTAGTAGATTACATGGCCAATTTGTAAATAGATAAAGGTTTGCTGACTATTACACCTACAATGCATTGTTGTGATCTCTTTCGTCATATATTTGAAATTTGAACAAAGAAGTGATATCTGTTGCTCATTCCAATCAGTCATAGGCTAAATGTATCATAGGGAATAAGGATCTAAAAGTATGAATGTGAGGGTAATTTGAAGACATTTATGTTATATTTTTTTTGAAGGTAAAAGTAAAAGGGGGAGGTAGTACACATCACAAGATATTATGTAATGACTAATACTATTTTGACTCCCATTTGTATTGGTGAATCAGATCTATTTTTGTTTCTAGTCATTTATTCATTCTCCACATGAACCTCAATGTGATGTTATTGAATTTAATTGAGCTGACAATATATTCTAACAAGTTAAAGTGATTTGATACAGTAGTTATGATAAATTAAGGATTCTCAATGGTAACATAAAGCTAAATCTATAGTGATGGATTTTGCAGCTTGTTGTGAATATGAGTACATTGTGGGTCATAATTGATTAGTCCCAGCTATGCATCACATATTGGTATATTTTTGAAACAAAGATGATGACAATTTATGGAAAAAGCCTCCATATTTGGGTGATATGACAGATTGGGAATATTTGTTAAATCTTGTAAATGCATTTCCACAATCCATAGTACTAATCATGTGCTTCTGGATTTTGATTGTGTGAGTCTTTTTTGAGCCAAAATTTTGCATCACACTCTGTCAGATGGATTTTGAATAGAGTATTTTTTGAGCAATTCTGTGAATGTTGTTGCATTTTCATACATCTTCAGATGGAACATCAACCATTTGGCCTAATTAAGGATTACTCTATTTAGTTTTACAAGATTATGACTTGGTTATAGGGAATGCCTATTTAATTTACAGGAATATAATCTATAATATAATAGGTGAAGAGGTCCTTTCTCCCATATCTTGGCATGCATTATTCCTATGGAAAATGCTGTCAATTTTTGCCTCAAACATTTGTAATTTCAAATAGTATGTTAGGTCTATTTGTTTGAAATGTTTTCTCCTAGGTATAGTTCCTGATGAAATGTTGCATTTAGGTCTCTTGAAGTTTAATATCTAGTAGGAAATTGTCTTTGTGGTTGGCATCTTCTCAAGGGATTTCCTCTTGCAGAAAAAATGCATATATCAACCTTTGATAACATAAAACTCTCCTTATAGACATAGGATATGTAACATACATATGGTTTCCTTGCAATATAATATCATGTCCTTAGAGCTCTATTGGTTAAGAAAGTTTGTGTGAGGTTTTCTACTATTTTTAGTTTGATCTTTGAAGTACATGGTGATGATCATATCATTTCTCCTATAGTCCCATATTTGAAACCATAAATGCATAATGACATGCCATGACAATGTGACTTGGAGGATGCTTTAACTCCAGATCCCCAACATGCAATTGTGTTGCCACAGGTTTCGAGCTAGGATGACCTGGACATTTTGGTTTGAGAGCTCCAAAATTTGGATTTTGAGGCTAAAGATTTGTTAGAAATAGGAAATATTGAGGGGGTGAATCAGTATTCCATAAACTTTTTCCCAACAATGGATATCATTAACAATATTTATATATGTATATATGATCACACTAAAAAGTAAACTTAACCATAACACAATACAACTCATAACACCATTATCTATTAACTAGGGAAACCCTACCCAAGGGAAAAACTTGGTGATGATGGTACCCACGTAATGATCCACTAATCAAAAGTATCTTGTGAAAGATATTGACCATGTTAGGAGTCCATTATGTCTGTATAGTGTATTTGTCCTTGTTATAGGAAGATGCCTTGTTAGGAGCCTCAACCCTATTAAGAGTTGGTAATACAATACAAAATTATGCAAGATGAGCCCACTGCCCAAACAGGCAATTATATCATTACAACACTATCAAAAAGATAAATAAAAAGACCATTACAGTGCTATTATCTTCAATATCTAATCTATCCTCTAGGTGCCTTCTTCAAAACTTATCATACACTATCAATGTTATTCTTTAGCATTAAATTCACATCATACAAAGTGCACATTCAAATATTATAGCATTACAATATAATGCCAAACTTGTTACAAATAAAATTATCTTTCTTTATACCAAACTGCTTAACCATTAACCCTTAAATAGCTTGCACATTTCCTAAAACTTAAAATTACTTTATGCTAAGTGAGGATTAATATCTAGGATGTCATCCCAACCTTGCTAAGTCATTGTTTTGGTAAACCAAAACAACCGCTTAACTAAAATTCTTTTACTCTATCATTTCTTTGTTCTTCCTGTCACAACCTGTACCTAAAAAATGTCCATAACTCTGTCCATACATATCAAAATATTTAGCACTTTTAACCACATTCTCTATATATCTCATAATACCTTCCCTCAACTATGCACATGCTGAAATGCATTTTCTAAAGTGTGCTAAACAAAATACTTTGTGTATTTAATGTTTTGTTGAATAACACTTAGAAAATTTTCTAAGTTCATGTATCCAAAACTCCATATCATATTTTTCGCTCTTCATAGTAGGTGTATGTTTCCATAAATGAAAACTCTATATAATCCTCATACATCCTCTTAGAAAATTTTCCAACAACCTCATCCTTTGGAATTGATGACAATATACGAGAAAATTGGATAAGTTACAAAATTATGGCCTTGTGAATATTTCGAAATTGTGGATCATCTTCAAAATGTATACCATCTTATATTCATACTACACTCTACTTATAAATCGTTATAGTTAATAACAATTTTCCTATCCAATATTCTCCCCCTTTGAGATCAATGGAAAAGGTGAGTCAAAATCTATATACATGTCAAAATTGTTACCTTCTTTCCTTCATGATGGCTGTATATTTATGAATGTCATGCACTCTCTAAAATTATGCTTTAGGCTATTGAACT
The DNA here is from genome assembly GCA_028749045.1 of Cupressus sempervirens. Classification (NCBI taxonomy): domain Eukaryota; kingdom Viridiplantae; phylum Streptophyta; class Pinopsida; order Cupressales; family Cupressaceae; genus Cupressus; species Cupressus sempervirens. Next base: position 518,819,226 of record CM053785.1, on the reverse strand, counting down.
CCCTATCCCACGTGTCCTTGATTTCCTCAGATATACTAATCAATGAACATAAGCCATAGGATGCTAACTCAACTACATTGAGATCAAAATATATTAGTCTACCATAAGATTATTTTGTATCCGAGCATTCTTTAGGCCGCCTCCATATGTGATTAATTTTCAAAGTAAGGTGTTCCCTTAATAGTAAAAAAATCTTCATTATTCTTTCCTTATGCAATTCTAACAGCCTTACCTCATCACATCCATTTCTTATTCTTGTTTCCAAATTAGTAATCTATGCATTTGAATTTTTCAATTCATCCACAATGCCTTTCAGTTATGTCTCCTTGTTATTGATCTCTTTTTGAATGCCTTCAATGTACTCAAATGATGATGCACACTTTCCATAAAGGTCCTTTCCTTCTTGCAAACATCTCCTCAATTCTTTAATACAAGTATCAAGAGCTGACAAATCATTGGTGATGTTATTAAAAAACAATAGTGAATAGATTGGCATCATGTGTAGTTTGTGCCTTCAATGCTACAACCTCCACTAATGTCGAGAGTTTATTATCAAATTCTTGCATTTTTTCTTTCTCTTCTCTACATTAGGTTCATTACTTGAATGGTATTTTTTATTTTCTCTATCATTTTTTAAAGTGTGCCCAATGCACTCTTGCTTATCTTTCTAGATTCTTTAGCAATCTTTCCAATAGAAAATGATGTCAGCTGAATGTATTTCTATATATCCATGTTACCATCAAAAGTTTTGGTAACATCTTGTGGAAATCCTATAAATAGTGCTTCAAGAGGTGACCTTGAAGTACTTTCTCATTTTGTATCTACTACCTTGGTAGTTATTTGAGTAACTACTATATGCTTCCTTAACTTTAGTAGGTCTTTGTTCCTCTTGTGGCCCTGTGATGGCTAGACATCCATCTGATCATCATTTTCTTTCTCTTCATATTCTTCTTATTTCCTCTCTCCTTCTTTCTTCTCTACTACTTTCTTTGTCTTTTTTAATTGAATAGTGCTAGATGTAGCCTCATTTACTATGTTTGACCAGTGTGGAAAGAAATCAAATTCTGTGCTAACTAAACTGGGTATCAATAGTATCTCTTTTGGTGATTCATGTTTGTACACACTCATAGAGTCCTATTTCTTCTTTTTATCCTCTTCTTCATGTGAGTTGGAGTAACCAACAATGTTGTTTGTGACCAAATTGTCAATATTATAGTCTTGTTGCATTGCAAATGGGTCTTCATTAGTACTAGCAAATGGATCTTCACTAGTTTCTATGGAAGTTGTAGGTCCCCCTATCATCATGCTATCATCATGTGTTTCCATAGGTGCATCCACAATATCCATCACTATGTTATCTTGTGACTCTTTTGCTTCTGGTTGCGATGGTGTTACTGTCATGGCTTTTATAACTGCCAACTCAATTTCCTTAATGACTATATCATATTGTCCTCCCATCATTAGTATTGCTCTCTTCTTGTTCCTCAATAGTGGCTCAATATTCTTTACTATTACTTGAAATTTACTATCATCTTAAATATTACATATCTTTCTAATAGCTTGTTCTATGGTTTTCTTCTCTTCTTCTTTTGTTCTGGTCTTTTTCTCTACCAATATTTTATATAGCTCTTCTAGAATGTTTCCATGAATGTGCACAAAGAGCTGCTTGAAATCAATCATATACCTGATAACTATATTTTATAATTGTCTCTTGTTAAAGGGATCATGCAAATCATAATACTTGTTTGATTGGATGAGATCCCCTTCTTTTATTATCATCTGGTTCATTCTTCCAATCTCAAGTTTCCAACTTTACTTTTTCTTCTCAATGTTTTTGGTGCAATGCCACCTAAAGTACAAGAAAAATGGAAGTTAAGAATCTTAGTGTGAGTGATATAAATTTTGATTCATAATTTTGGTCTATGTTGGGTTTATACAAAATTTGTAATGTGAAAATGCATAAAGTGCATAAATGTTGTCAAAGTTGCATAATGATTAAAAGAATGTAAGGAGATAGTATAAAAGATGGTTTGGAAGTTATAACAAACCAAAAAAATATAAAAAATGGATGTACAGTCAAACTAAAGCAGTAATGGAAGGAAAGAGATACATTTGAAACAAATTTGGTGAAATTATGAGTTGTTATTTTGATTGGGTTTTTTAGTTTTAGTGTTGGTTCCAAGTCTTGTACAACCATGTACAACCTAGAAACCATGTAAAACCTATATATCTAGATAGAGTAGTGAATGAAATTTCTTTAGGCTTTGGTTTGGGTTTATTTCATTAAGAAATGAAGAAGTTATGCAAGTTTTGGCAAAAGTTGTTATTTTTTAGGTTTGAGTATGCTTGACTATAGTAAGATTGAAATGCTTGGTATGGAAACATTTGGATAAATAAAGAAATTTATTTAAATTAATTAGAAAGATATATGAACTATATTTAATTTACAAGTAGTTTGAGTCATTTTAATTCGGATTTGTGTAAGTTATGGATATTTGAGTGAAGACTAGTTTTTAAGGATCTCCACTAAAGGTACAGAAAAATATATGATCTTATAAAATGATTTATCTATTAGATAAATTAATGGTTTACAGATTATGAAACTAGACTCATATAAAGTAAATTAAAAATTAGTTTGGAATAATTTGGCTATGTATTGAGAAATATATGGAATTCCCTAGGCACGATTACTGGTTTTGCTTTTGATTTATGATAGCAAATATGGGTCTCGGTATATAGATGATAACTTACTATTGGACTAATGACCAAGGTTCCCCTTTGAGACTCATGACATGGCTTAATTTCCTCCTATGTTCTATAAGTCTGGTGATTGTATCAGGCATTAACAGGTTGATCTTTTGGTGCAACCTCAACCCTAGCTTGTAACAAGTGGTATCAGAGCTAGGTTACAAGTTTGAATCTCCTCGGGTAATGCTGAGGAGGGGATTATTGGACTAACCACCAATGTTCCCCTTTGAGATTCATGACATGGCTTAACCACTTCCTGTTGTTGTATCGGGCATTAACAGGTCGATCTTTTGGTGCAACGACAACCCTAGCTTGTAACACTTAGGAATTATTGAATAGACGTAGATCAATTTTGGGTTTGTGTTAGAAGAAATAATTTTACAAAATTCCACAAAAGGGTTTGTAAAGAAAATGTCAGGAATAAAAGGCATGAGTAATTTACTCAACTATAGAAATTAGATTGTGTGAATGGAGATGTTGTCTTAATTGCCTAAATGTCAGGTTCTTTGTTGAAATATTTGAGATTTTTTGTAATGCCCTGCCTAGGGATCCTTGGAACAAGGATAAATATAAGCCAAGATTTTTTTATTTAAAAAAAGTATGAATGCACAAGTCAACATCATACGTGGATCACAAAGATCACAATGGAAGACTAAACCAACATCCAAACACCAATAGATCTCGAAATGCCACTACTGACCGAAAATGACAACCCACAAAAGGACACAATGATTTCAAATCCAAAACACTCCAAATCCAAGATCCAAAACCAAGGGATTCAAGAAAATTGTAGAGGGTAGTAAAAAAACCTCTCGAATTTTTTTGGACAAATCAAAAAGTGCTCGCTATCCACCTAAAAAAGTTTTCCCAAGAACCCAAGTGACACTTTCATGCATCACTGTGTGATACTTTCCAGTATCGTACGAAATTTCTCAAGAAGCCATGGGATACTTTTAGGGTGTAGGTGACACTTCTCCTAAGGCCATGAGATACTTTACCAGTATCATATGATGGGTCCTCAAAGGGTTTGCAATACTTTCAAGTATCACACAATAGTTTTCCTATGGTGTGTGATACTTTCCAGTATCGCATGATTCTTCTTCTTTAGGTGTGTGATACTTTATAAGTATTGCCCAATGGTACCACATTTTTTCCTAGGAAAAGAAAGAGATACTCCAAGGAAAAAAAAAGTGATGAAACAAGGAGTCAAATCCTCCACACCGAGGAGTACCAGATCCACAATAGAGGCATAGAAATTCAAACAATATAATAGCAAGATAAAAACTACATGTAACCATCTAAACACAACAGTGAAGGAAATGAACTAAAAGCAACATTGCAATGAGCCAAAACAAAAAAAAAACTAAGTGCATAGTTCCTCCCAACTATAATAGCATCATGAGGCCTTGAAGGTCCTAGCCATCCCCCACACGTAACATCCCAAACTACCAACTATATAGTTAGAGTTGTCTTATGAGGATCTCACTACTAAAGTGTAATAACATCATAAGAACATGAAATCTAACATGCTAAATCAATAAGTAATAGATACTCCAACAAATTAAATAACATCATCTAATCATATGCTAAACATCATAATAAGGGAATGCGACAAATTAACTAACATTATTTAAACATGATATCCAATCATCCCAATGAAAGCATAAATCGTAAGAAACCATACTCTAGAACCTGAAGTATCAAGTGAAAACATCAAGCACGGTTGCACTGGACCAATAGACCATCTCTGTACATCGGTCCCCAGTAGTGGTATAGGTAGCCACACCTCCCAACCACATGAGACCCATAGGTCCACTCCCACCATGCTAATGGAGATAATGTTCCAACCACAAACACACATAAAATAGAAGTCCATGGCTAACACTCATGCCAGACAGTAATGATGACTGATACCAAGATCACAAGACAATGCAAGAACTACAAGTTTTGTTTAGACACTCAAAGGGTTACTATGTAAGGGATGACATCATAGAGAGTTGCTTGACATTGAATAGCCCAAGCTAGTATTGGAAACTCTCACTTCCCAATGGAAGGAGAAAAATCCAGAATCCTTTTTATTATCTTAAGTTTATTACCCCAAATGATCATACTTCCATAAAACCACAAAAGATTAGGCCTTGTAAGTCACCCAACAATGTATGTGCACATACTCGTGTGTGGTGCACCACCATCACAAAGATCATAACATAAGGACTAGATGAGAGCACAAGAAAAATATCACTCAACAAAAAATAAGCTTAGGAGGATGGATATGACACACATACCAATGTAACATAAAAGAGAAAAAATGATCTAACTAACATCTTAATGGATGATCCAAGTCCACGACCAACATCATGCCATGAAAATTGGGTGGCACACAAATTGAGGTAAAAATTCCAAAATTGGGAAAAAATGAAAATAAAACCCATTTGGTCTTAGGGCACAAAAGCCACAAAAATCCAATAAAATTCAAGTTCGGACACCACATGCAAAAATTACTAGCATAATAATGGAAAATCCAAAACCCTCATCCCAAAAACTAGAAAAATATTCATACTTGACCAACCAGGAAGAACCAACAAATAGAAATGGAGGGGAACACTATTTTTTAGCCTCCTAAAAAACAACTACTTGAAACAGAAGTAGAAATTGAGCTGACACATGAAAATGAGAGAGACCTACTTGACAACAAAAGGGGCAAAAAGAGGAAAAACCACAATAAAATAAATAACCCGCAGAAGTTGCAAGAAATAATGGAAAAGCAAGGTCTCCCTAAGATGGATCTAACAAGACTAACCTCGTGAAGATCCCACGCTCACAACTCTTGCAACAAACAAAAACGTAATCCTCCAGAAGAGGATTTTGAAAAAAAATTCTCAAACTCTCAATTTCCAAAAGATGAGAAGTGAGGAATTAATTTCCTTTTTCAATACTTATTCACTTTTTGAGTGAATAATTGATTAGGGTAAATAACCAGTTAAACTAGTTAGACTCCGAATTGACCCAAACAAAAATAGGCTATTCCAAATAATTAGAATTCATCTTTGAAAAAGTTGCCATAAATTAAAAATCAATTAAATAAAGCCCAAAAACCTTGAAACCAAAATCATAGAAATCTTTAACAACTTCACAACCATGCAAAACTCTAAATGCACAGACACATTCATTGGTCTAATCACATAATGCAAATGAGTCTTGATTTATCGAATCACTGGAAGGTTTAATTAAATTTTTTTAAAGATCATCGACCATACAGGGGCAACATTGGTAAAATGAACAACTGAATCACTAACTCCACATGCCATTGTCAGGGATATAATTCTTGTACACTAAAACACACATGATCAAGTGCAATTGCATATAATAATATAGTCGAAGCAATAAATGCATTAAATACCTAACTTAACCGTTTATTCAATTATACTAAAATAATCCATTTACATCACTCACATTCGCATAAAGCATAATGAAGCAAGAATGAAGTAAATAACCATAGCCTTAAATTCATTGCATACATAATCAAAGATATGTCCAAATACCAGATAACTAGATATCATCACAAAACATACTGTCATTTGAAAGTGGAATCAACATGAAAATATGATCAACTACACAACATAGTAGTATAGCATCCATGATACTAAAATCAAAGTATAACATTCGACCCTTAGGTCATCTCAAATGCATAAATAATAACAAGAGTACAAGTATCTCTTGAAACAAAATATAACAAGGTACAAACTACAAACACAAGAGGCACTACATGTTCTTGGTTCCTTGAGGGTGTACTAACCTATTGTGAAGCCCTTGAATTGAACTAAGGTTCCTTGGAGGTAAATACAAAGGGATCTACATCAGATTGGTATCAAAGCTTGAAGATCTTGATTGTATGCGTAGAGCACTGAAGGAGGCAATCCACACTGAGACCTTGAAGATTTGGTTTTGATTTGTTGATAGAGTTTTTGGTTGCATGTTCTCATCCATCTTGCTGCAAAAAGAATTTTTTTTTTGTTGTGTAGATAGATATGGAAGTTTTGTTAGGACCATGGGAAGGTCCAAATGGATTCCAAGAGTAGGGAAAAGAGGAAGGATGAGACTCCTAGGTGAGGCATATGAGAGAGTTGTTTATGGAAACTTTGAAGTAGCAAGGTGAAGGTGGATCTCTGACTGATAAAACACTATGGAGTTGCAGCCATTAATGCTCCACTAAAAGGAGTATTTGAGAATCTAATTTTTTGGACAATCCTATGTAATTAAAGGCAAAGATGATGGTGATAAAGGAATGGAGAGGCAATGGTAAAGATGAAGATTAATGGTCTAAATTTCTTATAGGTTATTGGTTCTATGTTTCCAAGGGACTTGGAAACTTTTCAAGGTTAGGAGTATGGTGCAGAGGCACCTAAGGTATAAGAAAAATGGAGGTTAAGAATCTTAATGTGAGAGATCTAAATTAATTTGAGTCATAATTCTAGTTTATGTTGGGTTTATACAAAATTTGTAATGTGAAAATGCATAAAGTGCATAAATGTTGTCAAAGTTGCATAATGATTGGAAGAATGTAAGGAGATAGTTTAAAAGGTGGTTTGGAAGTTATAACCAACCATAAAAACTACAAAAAATAGATGTATGGTTGAACCAAAGGAATAATGGAAGGAAAGAGATACCTAAATAAAACAAATTTGGTAAAATTTTGAGTTTTTATTTTGATTAGTTTTTTAGTTTTAGTGTTGGTTCTAGGTCTTGTATGACCATGTACAACCTAGAAACCATGTAAAATATGTATATCTAGATAGAGTAGTGAATAAAATTTCTTATGGCTTTTTTTTTTTTGTTTAGTTCATGAAGAAATGAAGAAGTTATGCAAATTTTGGAAAAAGTTGTTATTTTTCAGGATTGAGGATGCCCGACTACAGTCAAATTGGAATGTTTGGTACAGAAAAATTTGGATGTATAAAAAAAAATATTTGAATTCATTGGAAATATATGTGAACTATAGTTCATTTCCAATTGGTTTGAGCATTTTTTATTTTGATTTGGGTAAGTTATGGATATTTGAGTGAAGACTGGATTTTAAGGATCTCCATTGAAGGCACATGCAAAGATTTGATCTTATAAAATGATTTATGTATTGGATAAATTAGTGGCTTATGTATTATGAAAATAGACTCATATAAGTTCAATTTTAAATTATTTTGGAATCATTTTGCTATGTATTAAGAAAGATATGGAACTCCCTAACAAGGGGTTACTGGTTTTTCTTCTAATTTATGACAAAAAATATGGGTCTCTATATGTAGATCATAACTTATGAATTATTAAATGGATGTGGATTATTTTTTTATATGTGTTAGAAGAACTAATATTAAAAATCTACACCAAAGGGTTTATAAATAAAATTTTAGGATTGAAAGTTATGAGTAATTTACTCGGCTATAGAAATCAAATTGTGTGAATGGAGATGTTGTCTTAATTGCCTAAATGTTAGGTTCTTATTGAAATATTTGAGATGTTATTGGTTCCTTGAGGGTGTACTAGACTATTGTGAAGCCCTTGAGTTGAACTAAGGTTCCTTGGAGGTGAAACCCTTGAGTTGAACTAAGTTTCCTTGGAGGTGAAGCCCTTGAGTTGCATCAATTTTCTACTTGTTGTGGATAAATATATAGGTTGGTTTGAGGTTTAGTTGATAGTGGTGTGATCTGACCTCTTTGTTGACATTATGGTCAAGTTTTTTATTAGTGACACACACTTAATCAAATGGTTAGAAATTAATGATCTTATCTTGTAGTTTACAATGTTAACCAAGTAATTTAGTTTATATGCCGAGTTTTGCAGTGTTCACCGAGTCACTGGTGGTGACCAAGTTTAGACTACTTGGAAGTCATTAGTATGACTTGAGATTCTACATCTACTAAGAGCATGATGATGTCAAGTGTTGACAATGGTTGCTGAGTATCAAAACCTCACCGAGCTTGTCTTAAGAACCTAAGTACTAGTAGTTGGGCTGACTTTGTGTATTTTGGTGAAACTTGTATTGTAGCCGACTTTGATTAATTGTAATTTAGATTGGGTATATATGTAGTGTATTATATCTCATCCAAATGTAAGTAAGAAGATAAAGAAGATATGTGTGAGAAATGATAAAGAGCAGAAGTGCAAAGTAAGAAGGCTACACGCAGTATACAGAGCAACAAAGATTTATCTATCACATCAAGGTGATCACTATACTCCAAAGGAATCTAAACCAACAAATTAGAGTTGAAAATTAGAGATCAACCACTAGTTCATCCTAACAAGTGGAACAGTTAAATCCTTTCACAAGGTAGACTTAATAATCTTTTGTAGATCTCTTTACTAAGTGCATATTTCATTGTATGTTTTGTAAATCCTTTCACAAGGTGGACCTAGCAGTCCTAATTGATCCTAACAAGACATTTAATTAGATGTGATCAATTGTAAGCCTTAACCAACCAACTTTATACTGCATTACTAAAGCTTGTGGGTATCATCCCCATCCCAGTTTTACTTTCTATTTGGAAGGTTTCTGGGTCACCATATCTTGTGTGAAAGTGTTATGAATGTTTTAATACTTTTAGTTTTTCATGTATGCAATTAGATCATAATACATATGAAGGATTAAATGGTGAATTAAGATTAAGTTTTATTGGCTCCTAATTCACCCCTCCCCTCTCAGTAACCTAGCCTATCCTATATTTTCAACAATTGGTATCAAAACATTATGGTTCTCAAAGAAGAAGTTTAATAACTTAAGCAATAATACAGGCAATGGAGGTATTTAGACTAGATAAGGCCATTGACAATGAAAAACTAGATTTGTAATTGGATTTTGGGAAACTTAAGAAAGAAAAGGAGCAACTCTCTCAATCCTTGAAAAGAAGAAAATATCTTGTAGTATACATAAATGCCAACTCTACATTGAAGAAAGAATTGAAGATGTCTATTTAGAAAGAAATTCAGATGAAGCTAATGAGGCAATTGGAGAACTATTAGAAAAGAATTGTAATCTTCAAGAAGAAGTTTGAAAGTTGAAAAGAGAACAAGAAATTCAATCAATAAGATTGTGTGAAGTCATGGAAGAAAAAGACAAGGCCAATGAAGAGATAGAAGAAAAAACAATGAAATTCAACATCTATCCCTTCAACAGGTAGACTTCATTGATCAACTTACTAATGCAAATGAAGAAATCATGAATCTAAGATTAGAGAATAAAAGATTTCAAAATGATCTAAACACTGAAAAGGAAACCAATGAGAGGATGATGAAATCTCAAGCATACATGAATCAATTGAATGAGCAATGTCAATAGAGATAGAAAGACAAAGAAAGAATATGATATCTAAAAAGGTGAATCATCCAAGCAAGGAGCTCAAAAGAATCAAAGACATACTTGCAATCACTATGATAAGTTAGGTCATACATCAAACAAATGTTGGAGTAGTGGTAAAGCTAAATTCAATGGAAAATGTTACAATTGCAATAAGCATGGTCATAGAGCTAATGAATGCAAAGAGAAACCTAAATTTGGAGGCAAATGCCACAAATACAAGAAGCATGGGCATAATTCTTCTGAATGTAAATCCAAGATATTGAACCCAGAAGAATAGATTGTGAAAGCTATATTTGGTTGGGACTACAACACATGGTGTGGATGCCACTACTATGGATAATTTGGACATATTGGAGAAAACTATGTGAAACGTCACATGAGGACAAGAGACACCACTAGAAGATGTTTTATTTGTATTGAACTTGGACATCTTGCTACGAACTATATGAACACTGGAAGGATTGAAGATTAAAAGAAAGCCAAGGCTAACAACATCAAAAAGTAGATGAGGCAATGATGGATTTTGAAATCTTCCAAGAGTGCTAGTTCGAGCCATGAAGCACATGTCACTCGAGAATTGGGTGACTCAAGCATTTCTACTTGATCTCCAATAGGGATAATTAGAAGTAAGACTCTAAATTAGACATCTTACACAAATTCCAGTTAGCAAGAAGGAAAGATCCATATCAACATTCAAGATGCAAAGGGCTCATCAAGTGCCTAAGAAAAATCTAGACCTTACCAAGTTAGATTGGGTTGCAAGACCATGTTGAGCAAGGTTGGGATACACTAAATCATTGTGTGGACACCAAGTTATGAATGACTCTACTAAGCACTAAGATCAAATCAAGTGGAAGACAGTCTGTCACTAAACAAGCACTTGTACCAAGCATTTATGACGATTGGAAAGTGAAAATTGCTAAAAGGAAAGGAATCAAATTCATTTATCACCATGAATTTTTGAAGAGCTATTTGCTGATAGTGATTTCTATGCTTCCAAGTGATTTGTGCATTTTTTTTGAAGATTTTTGTGGTTTCATAAACCCTACCGAGCATGGTATCCTCCAATAGCAAAAAAAAGAAAGGATTTGAGATGTTGGTTCGAGGAGTCAATTAGAAGGCACTAGACTTCAAGTTGAGTCCAACAATTGCAGAACTACTTGATCCAATCGGAGCTTAGTCATAGATTCCACCAAAGGTACTACTTGTTAGCAATATTCATTCAAATTTTTGCTATTTAATACAAGATATTGGAATCTTAGAGATGGATGAAACTTTGAAAAAGTTATGTGTGAATGGTGCATTGAAACCCAAGCATCAATACTTGGAGACCAAAGGTTTAACACACATTCCACATATGCCCCAAGAATTCTAGATAAAATGGATAAGGTTTATCCTTATCCACATACATAATAGGTAGATATGGTTGGAGCAGCCTATTCAAATAACAAAGAAAATGATTCATCGAATCACAAGACTCCCAAAGTTGAACAACGCAAAGACTACCAAAACCCTAAGTTGGGTAGAAATGGAAAGTAAAACTCTTACCGAGTGGGATGGAAGATGTATGAAGATCAATAGTGTGACTGGCATGGAGCTAAAATTTGGAATTCATGTGATAGCACATAAGATCTATATCTCCAATCATCTCAACAACATGTCATGCGAGGCAGTTGATTTGGCTCTCAAGGTGGTGAAGAACAACATGTCCTTTGACCTTGCCAAGCTAATGCTGATTAAATTTAACAAAAAAATGGAAAGCATCAAGACTTCAAAGAATAGCCTGTGTAAGTTTGGTTCACTCTTAACTTTTTTATTCTTCTTTGTACAAAAGTTTTTCCCTTCAAAAGGTTTAGTCATATGGAGAAAAGATGTACTGGTACTATATCAGATTAAATATTATATAACAGAGATGGGTGAGAACTTTGTCAATATCATGGATAATTATTTTGATTCATTCAAGGAAAAGATGAATAATAGATTCAAAATTCCTAAAAAACTTGTAGAAGATTACAAGGATGATGTTTGTTTCATGGTAGACTATGACAAAGTGTACATTCAAGTAGTCAAACCTAGAGTGGTGTGGTTAAAACTCTAAGCTATGAGGTTAACATTGATGACACCAAGGATATCATTGAGGCACTATTGAATGAACCTGTGGATCCCAAGGCCACATATTTTGGTACTTATGATGAAGCCAAAGCAAGAATAGAACTTGAAATTTAGCTTCCTCAAGCAGTCAACAAGGGAAAGAAGAGGATAGCAAAATTGTGGCAAGCAAGTTCTACTCTCCTATTGACAGAAGGAAAAGGAGATGATGTCGAAGAAGATGATGTAAAAGATGAGGGAAAAGAAACTAAATTAGAAGAAGAAGAACCAACCAAGAAGAAAGGTAAGGTTATCATAACCAAACCTACCAAGTCATCTACTGTAGTATTCACAAGAAGATCATCTAGATCTAGAAAGAAATTGAAATTAGGTGAAGAAGATTTAGAGGATATTATTTTCAAAAGATCTCCACCTACATTTCAAGAAAAAATAAAAGAGATTGATGCAGGAGCTAGCATGAAAAACTTCAAATCTCTTAGATATGAGACTAGGAATGTAGATGAGAAGAAGCAAGTTGAAGACATGATTATGTCCAAATTAGGTAAATGGAAATATTCACCTGATCAACTTGTAGAACAAATTCACAATGAGCTTGTGAAAAGAATCAAGCCTAGATGGGAAAATGCTAAGAAAATTGCAAAAGATATATTTGAACAGACTCTAATGCAACTCATGCTGAGTCTTAGTGATAAAGAAAAAAAGAATCCATGAAGAGAAATGAAGAAAAACTCATTCTAAAATTCAAAACTTGCATTATATTGGTTAATGACATTAAACATGTGGTGAAGACAACAACTACTAATTGGAAGAATATCTACAATCTTCATCAAAAGAGTGATTTTTTTGTTCATGTTAGTGATATTGATGATGAAGATGACAAGGAAGAAAAGGAAAATAATGATGAAGAAGATATAGAAACAAATGATGTAAATCTGGATGATGAGGAATAGGAAGTTACTAAGGAGAATCTCCCTAAGACTTAGAGTATTGAGGAAACCTACCCAAAGAAGATTGTAACAACAAGTATGGCCTCATTCCCTCACTCTATGAGAAAAGATTTAATACCATCAAGGTTAGAGAAAGCTTTTGTCAAGTTTATTGTGGCAACCATTGCAACTCCATGCACCCAAACAATCTGTGCACCAGTTCAGTTAAGTACTATATTGATTGAAGTGATCAAGACTTCATCTACTGAGCAGGTAGTGCTTCCTCCATCATCTAATTTGGCTACACAACAACTAGGTATTTCTACTGTCAGTATAATATTTACTTTTGTTGCTAGCCCTTCTATTTCTACTATTGTTATAATTCCTAGTATAGTAAGTACAAAGATAGTTGAGAGCAAGCCTCAACCAAGTACTAAAGTTCCAAGCAAGAGTAAAGAAGAAGACATTGATCTTGATGAGGATATAGTTATCCCGAATTGGGATATCTCTACTTTGAATCTTGATCAAATGAACATTGTAGGTGAACTATTGAAGAAGAAAGCTAAGCAACAAAAGATTAGAGAAGAGAAAAGAAGAGAAAACCAAGTGGTTGAAGATGTGAAGAACATATTTATAGATGCACTAACCTGTGAAGAACATATTTATAGATGCACTAAGTATCAAGGTTGATAGTTCACAACCTATTTTGGTTCAGTTAGCAAAAGTTGTTCATAAATTCAATGAAGATCTAAATAGGAAAGAAAAGTTTCTATAGAGAGTAGAGAAGAAATTTGGGAACAAAGTATTGGAGCAAGTTGCATAGAAAATTGCAATATATCAAGTAGAACTATCTACTATTCTTAGCTCATTGGAAACCTATGCAAATAATGTTACTTCATTATTCAACAAGTTATGTGATACATCTATCTTCACTCAGGAAATCAAAGATAAAATATCTAAGATGAAGACTTGAAGGCAAGTGCACACTAGTTGTCACTTGAACTGAGCCACAATTCTCCTCACCACTCAAAGATCAGATTTTTGACTAATATGTAAGCATAATTATTGCCACATTTGTAGACATCCAAGGCATGATTCTTCCAAACATGGATGCATTGCAGAAACACATTGCACATTCCAAAACTCTCATTCATGATAATAACTTCTCCATAGCTGATCAGATGATGGAGTTATCAACAAAAGTACAGATTGCATTACATACAAGCAAGGTGTTATAGGAAAATTGGAAGAAGATAATGGAATTGAGTTTGAAGGTACATTTTGACTTCTTGTCACATTTTGGCATTACCATGTAGCATTACCTTTTGCATTAATGTCAAAAGAGGGAGAAGATGAGATAAGATAAAAGGGAGTTGAAGATGTGATATAAAGACATGAGATATATAGTAAGTAAAATGTATATATGTATGGGGGAGAAACATAATATTATACATATACATGTATAGAGAATTAGAGAACATTCATTACAAAAGTAATTTTGAAAAATCTAAAAAACAATGTATGTTTCTGAGTTGAAGATACATGATGGAGACAAAACAATCTACATGATGGAGACTAAAGATTGTTTTGAACTTGAAATTTTGAGAATTCAATTTTTGATTAATAAGTGTTTTTGTCACTAATGTCAAAGGGGGAGATTGTTGACATTATGGTCAAGTTTGTTTATTAGTGACTCACACTTAATCAAATGGTTAGTATTGAGCTTATCTTTTAGTTTATAGTGTTAACTAAGTGATTCAATGTTAACCAAGTTCTACAGTTGCTACCAAGTTCCATAATCAGTATTTAGTTTGCACCAAGCAGTATCTACCAAATTGGTGAATATCAGTGCAAACTGAGTTTCATAGTGTTTATCAAGTTGTACAATGCAAACTGTGGTCTCCAATGTTTACCGAGTTCACAACATCAATGATGTGAACCTAGTGTTGACCGAGCCAAGATGTGTCAACCAAGTGATTTAGTTTATACCGAGCTCACAATGTTAGTGTTGACCGAGCTATGCAGTGTCAACCAAGTGATTTAGTTTATATGCCAAGTTTCCTAGTGTTCACTAAGTCACCAGTGTTGACCAAGTTCAAACTACTTGGAAGTAATTAGTATGAACCAAGCTTCTATGTGTACTGAGAGTATGATGATGCCGAGTGTTGACAATGGTTGTTGAGTATTAGATGCTCACCAAGTTTGTCTTCAGAACTTGAATACCAGTAATTGAGTTGACTTTGTGTATTTTGGTGAAACTTGTATTGTAGACGACTTTGATTAATTTTAATTTTGATTGGGCATATATGTAACGTATTATATCTCATCCAAATGTAATTAAGAAGATAGAGAATATATGTGTGAGAAATAATGAAGAGTAGAAGTGCGAAGTAAGAAAACTATAAGTAGTATAAGGAGAAACAAATATTTATCTATCACAACAAGGTGATCATTATACTCCAAAGGAATCTCAATTAGAAAATTAGAGTTAAAGATAAAAGATCAACCACTGGTTCATCCTAATAGGTGGAATAGTTAAATCCTTTCATAAGGTATACTTAATAGTCTTTTTAAAATCTCTTTACCAAGTTCATATTTCATTGTATGTTTTGAAAATCCTTTCACAAGGTGGACCTAGCAGTCCTCATTACTCCTAATATCGAAGATCATCATAAGTGATCAATTGTAAGCCTTAACCGACCAACTTTATACTATAGTACTTAAGCTTGTGGTTATCAACCCTACCTTAGTTTTAATTTCTATTTGGAAGGGTTTTGGGTCACCATATCTTGTGTCAAAGTGTTATGAATGTTTTAATGCTTATAGTTTTTCATGTATGCAATTAGATCATAATACATATGAATGATTAATTAGTGAATTAAGATTAAGTTTTATTGGCTCATGATTCACCCCTCCCCTCTTAGTAACCTAGCCTATCCTATATTTCCAAAATTCTCATCTTCTTTGGTGGTGTCTGTTTCTTTTCTGGTTCTGCAAACTTCTTCCCAATACAAGTCATCATGAATTTATGCTTCTTGCTAGGTCCTGGACTAGTAGCCATCTCCTTGATTCTTCTTGATCTTTTTGGTTCCTCTTAAACATTTTGCTACTTAACAAGAGATAAGGTCACTAATGGTAAGGTCCTTGTAGACCTCCTCATAATTGTAGGGGTGCTGAGTTCACTAATTGCTATCACATCTTCATCTTTTTCTGATGGTGCTTTTTCAACTGATGGTATGGCATTGATAGGTGTTATAGGTGTAAGTTCTATTAGTGATTGTGAACTAGGTACTATAGATAATGGTTGTACTAACAAAATATTACTTTTTCCTCTAGCTTTCATTGGCCTAGATGTCATCTTCTTGTCTTCAACATATTCTTCCTTGGTCATACCAATTTAATACATTATCAACTCTCTTCTTGGCTTCTTTAGTACTCTATAATTATTGAGCTTCAATTAATCTTTCTTCCGCTGCTCCCCATCTCTCACTTTCATCTTCTATATCTAATTTAAATAGTTCTTTTGCATAACCCTCAATTTATTCTCCTATCACTTCATAACCCAAGAGATCTACAAGTGTCCCTCTTGGATCAACTAATTCCTTAAAAGTCTTATCTATCTCTACCATAAAACATATTTCCTCTTTATACATCATTACAAAAGGCTTGGGCATTCTCACTCTTTTCCTCATCTCAAACTGGAAAGTTTTTATCAAACTATTTATACAACTGATCATATAATCCTTAGTGGTTTTTGTATAATAATAGCTCATCAATTCCATAGTGCGTTTGTCTAAATTTTAGTCTGATTGTGACATTGGGAAATATTTTTAGAACATGAAAGAATAGGTAGCTTATCAAAGATCCAAATTTGAAACTTGCATAATTCTTCTTCTTTATCCTCTCAATATTGTCAAAGAGTTGTTGTTTTAGAATTTCACAAAGATTAACTTCTATTCTCTCAACACACATCTTATATGCTTCCTTAATAAAGACTTCTAGGACTTCATCATCCCTAGACCTATAAATCATCTTATATGCCAAGATATTACTAATAAATCTTACATCATCTTGCTTAATCAAACTCAACATCATACCTCTTCCATTCCATTTAGTCTTTGTGTTTTCTTGCACAATTTTGTTTACATTTTTCTCATTCATAGGTATCTTTCCTTTGTTTCTTAAACCTATTACCGCATGAATTAGGTCACTAGTTATCTTGATGACTTGATCTCCAATCCAAAATTTATTATCATGAACTCTTCTTAATATGATTCTTGCCCATTCTTCATTGTCAAATTCATGGTGGAATATAACCAACCCAATTTATAATTGCAGTAGGTGTCCAAATTCAATATCCTTTAAGCTCACGTATTTTCTATACACCTTATCAAATTTATTTGAAATATCGGTGTCTCCTAAAGTTTCAAAACTTGCATTGTATATAAGACCTTACATCCTTCACAATTACCACTCCATCTAGAATTTGTGAAAATTCCCTAGCAAGGTCATCTTCCAAATTTTCAATCAAATTCCTTTTAAACTTGTACATCAATTTTTTCATAATATCATGGAGTAAAGAGGGATCCATTTTCTAAATTTCAAATGACTTCATAGTTAAACCTCAACAATGTAGATAAATACCTCATTAATAAGGTGAAAAAGTATTCACATAAATGTATAGAGGAAAATATGGATGATAGAAAGAAATGTGATGTGAGGGGAATACAGGACCTATCCTTAACCCAAATTCCCAAAAGGAATGATCCAAATTGATTAATCACAAGGAAGTGATCAATACACAAACGAATGAAACAATGGAAAATATGAAGAAATGAGGAAATCCTATAATCTACTATAGAAAGTAAGTACTTAAAAACTTGAATGAATATAAGACAAATACTAACTTCAAAGTAGAGTGAATCTAGAAAATGTTGATTTCTGATGCCCATGTATAGTTTTGAAGAATTCGACAACCTGTTATGAATTGGAAATATCGAGATGGCGAAAACCCATAAAACTTTTGTCCTTTTGAAGGTAGGTCAACCTTGACCTAGAATTGTGCCCAAAAAATTTGACTTTGACTTGCACACCTCTGATGAAAATTTTGTTCATGGAGCCCACAAGTTTGACGAAAAGGGTATTCAAATCTGCACTTTAATTCACTGTCCTATACCTGTATCTGCAAGAAAAAGTGTTTGGTTGTTTGGATGGGGGTTTTCCTTGGTCAAACCCTAGTTTGGAATCAACCTTGAAATATAATTGAAATTTCATATGAATAAATAAAGTAAATGAAACTATTCACCTTGCTTATATTGAAATCCTTGTGGAGGATTCGAATCCTTGAATCCACAAGTATGGATGCTCCAAATTGTTAGAATTCTTTAGAATAATTGAGGGGGGGGGAGGGTGAATTAGTTATTCAAGGTCCAAAATGCCCTATTAATACCTTTTTAATACTTTTTAATGAATCCATACCCTTTTCATCTGTTCAAACTTAAATCAGTCATATAAGCAAATTACTATAAATCAACATGCAAAGATAAAACATTCAAGATCAACACATGACACAATGATTTATGTGGAAACACAATTTGGGAAAAACCACCAGTAACATGCTACTTGATTCTCACTCTTCTAAAGTGATGCCCTGTTAAAAGCTTGCCCTGTTAAAGGCTTACAACACACTGTTAAATGTGACCTTGTTAGAGGATTTCACCAAACTGTTAGGAATGGGACTAGTTAAAGGTCTGTAGAACATTCACTTGGAATGTCACCCTGTTAAAGGATTTATCTAATGGCTATTAAACCAACCTAAGTCCATAGGATTTATCTTACTATTACAATTGCTAGAAAGTAACGATAATGGTCTTTTGATTAGACATAACTTACAACATACTTTGCAGATTTCAGATCACTCTTTCAGTTCAATCCTTATGCTTGGCTTCAATCACTTCATCTCTGACTGCTTGTCTCCCTCTCAAGCTTCGTCTCCTTGAGTCTTATTACTCATTCTACCAATGCAATCATTCTTGTGGTCATCTATTTAAACAGAGTTCCTGTGCTTTCTTCTTCTTAGCACATTCTACAACACTTCATGCCTTTATGCTTAACCACGACTCTCTCTCTCTCACTATCCCCTCTTTTTACACTTTTTCTTCATTGAATTATGTCTTCTTATATAGAAGTCTGATTTTCCTTTTGCCACTTAGTTCTCCCTTTCTAATCTTAGGGTTTCAAAATGGATTAGGTAGGATACAATGTATCTACCCCATATCTTGTTCTTTTTTAGAAACTTCGCCAGTTGTATCTTAAAAATGTTCTACATGGTGTTCTGTGCCACCAAATCATCATTCTTATCTTCCTTTTAATTCATAGATTTCTAGATAACAACTTTGTTGGCTTAGATCTAACGAATCTTCGATTTCCAAAATAATGCAACAATTCGGCATTATTGAGTTATTGGTGCTCAGCACCTCTATGTTACTCGACACCTATACCTGCTCGACACTTGGTTCTACTCGACACTTGATTCTGCTTGACACTTGGTTTTGCTCGACACTTGGTTCTGCTCGGCACTTGGTTTTGCTCGGCACTTGATTTTTCTCGGCACTTGGTTCTGCTCGACACTTGGTTCTGCTTGACACTTTGTTTTGCTCGACACTTGGTTCTGCTCGGCACTTGGTTCTGCTCGGCATTGATTCTACTCGACATCTGAACTTGCTCGACACTTTAACTAGGAATTTTCTTCGCTCTTACTAGCTTGCTCGGCACCTCTCCCTAATGAACTTAGTTTGAGCTTTACAAAAGACTTAGCTAAAACCTTAGATCTTTGATATGTTTCAGTGTGCTCATTCTTTGTATCTTTTAGTATGTCATCCAATACACTGTTTCATCAATGGCTTAACTGATCCTTGTACTTCATTACAACATCATAACTTCAACCTTTCTCTAGGTGTTCTAGTTACATCTTATTGATTGCCTCCACCTTGACAATCAACTAATTGATAGTATTTGGATCACTAAAGCAATTGTCATCCCTGTAAGTAGCAAGTTTGACATCAATGAAAAAACAATGATTGAGGACATTCTTTACCAGTTCCATATATTATTCCAACAACTTTTCTTATGATCATTTCAATCGTTTCCAAAAATCTCCCTCTTTGGCATTGATGGAAAACCAAACTGATCATGTAATCAATTCAGTTACCACCAAGATTGTATACATTAGCTTGCTGCATTTTCACTACTGATCTCATATATCTCCCTCTTTCATATATATCTCCCTCTTTCTTTGCATTGATAAGTTTTTTGCATATTTCTCCCTCTTTGACATAAATGCCAAAGATGTAGCATCTTTATCATGCAAAATATAAGCTTTGGCTTCTTGTTTTTTTTCTCCCTCTGTCACCATGCTTGTGACTGATTTGGAGTTTCTATTCCTGCTATCATCCTTTGCATCAAACTGTTAATATTTCAATGATTTATTCCTGTTGATGCAATGTAGCTTCCTTGTTTCCTTAAACTGCTTGAGTTAGGGGTATGACCCCCAATTTGCCTCTAAGATATTCATAGGCATCCTTGGGCAATGGTTTGGTGAAGATATCTGCAGTTTGTTCCTTTGTGTGAATGTATTCCAATTTCACTTGTTTGTCTTCTACCAATTCTCTAACATAATGATACTTGATTGCAATATGCTTGGTTTTTGCATGCATCACTGAATTTTTGGATATGTTTATAGCACTTGTATTATCACAATACAATATCATCGATTTTGTTACTTCTTCTTTCATTCCATTCAATAGATGTGTGAGCCATACAATGTTTGTACAATTGACTGTAGCTGCCACATATTCTGATTCTGCAGTGGACTGGGATATACATGTTTGTTTCTTGCTAGTCCAGGTAACCAACCTTTTGCCTAGAAATAATGCACCTCTGCTTGTGCTTTTTCTGTCATCAATGTTTCCTCCCCAGTCTGCATCTGTATATCCATTGAGCTCAAATTTTCCATTCTTTTTGTAGTATAGACCAAAGTCATCAGTCCCTTTGAGATATCTCATTATTCTTTTTACTGCTATGAGATGATTTTCTTTAGGATTAGCAGAGAACCTAGCCACTATTCCAACTGCTAATGCTATGTCTGGTCTACTATGTACAACATATTGTAGTTTTCCAATCATGGATCTGTACATTGTTTGATTGACTTCAGCTGACTCATCATTTTTGGATAGCTTATTTCCTGTGGCCATTGGTGTGCTTACTGGTTTGGATTCCTCCAATCCAAATGTTTTAAGAATTTTTTTGATGTATTTTGATTGTGTAATAAATATTCCATGTCTGAGTTGATGTACTTGCAATCCAACAAAAAATTTGATTTCTCCAAACATAGACATCTCAAATTCATGTTTCATTTCGTCAGCAAAGCCTTTGCAAAGTACTTCCTTACCACCAAATACTATGTCATCCACAAAAATTTTAGATACAATAATGTCTTTACCTTCTTCAGCTTTGACGTACATGTTGCTGTTATCATCAGTTCTTTCAAATCCAATTTGCACTAGATACTTGTGAAGTCTCTCATATCATGCTCTAGGTGCTTGTTTCAAACCATAGAGTGCTTTGTGTAACTTACACACCATATCCCTATTGTTTTCATCAACAAATCATTCTAGTTGATCAATGTAGACTTCTTCTTCTAGTATACCATTTAAGAAGGCAGATTTTACATCCATCTGATAGACTTTAAAATCTTTGTAGGCAGCATATGCAAGTAAAGTTCTCACTCCTTCCATTCTAGCAACATGAGCGAATGTTTCTCCATAGTCTATTCCTTCTTCTTGAGCATAACCATTGCATACTAATCTGGCTTTGTTTCTTGTAATCTCACCATTCTCATCTAGTTTGTTTCTGAATACCCATTTGGTGCCAATCACATTCTTGTCAGTTGGTCTGGGAACCAAACTCCAGGTTTTATTTTTTCTTATTTGATCAATTTATTCTTCCATAGCTTTATACCAGTCATCATCTTGTAATGCACCGTATATTGTCTTGGGTTTAGATTGGCTGGCTAGACATGATTCATGTCTTAGTCTATTCCTTGTCATTGGTCTTGCATCTTTGTCACCAATTATTTGTTCAGCAAGGTGATGTCTTTTTACATATTTGGATAATCTTGGCTCTGTCCTTGTTTCCATGTTTGATCTTTCAGATTTAGGATCACTATGCACTTCATTTTCAGGTTGTTCTTCATCATGTATGTTGTCTTCAGAATCAAATTGTGCATTTTCTTCATTCTGTAACTCGGCTTCTGAATGCAACTCGGCATTCACTGGTTGTGAATCAGCTGAAATTAACACTTGTTGTTGATTTTAAATTTGATTGACATCATCCTCATCAGTAGTCATTCCTTCATAAGAATATACAAAGGTTTTGTATTCTTCCATTTTCTTTTGTTCTTCAGCTTGGACTTCTGTGTGCTCATCAAAATTTACATTTGCACTTTCCACAATTTAGTTAGTGTTAATAATCAAACACTTATATGCCTTACTTCTTGTGGAGTAGCCAAGAAATACACCTTCATCACTTTTTGCATCAAATTTTCCATTTATAACATCTTTAAGGATAAAACATTTGCAACCAAACACTTTGAAATGTTTTACATTTGGTGAGTAACCATACCATAATTCAAAAGGTGTTGTATTTGTACCTTTCTTGACTTGTACTCGGTTCAATTTATGAACAACTACACTTACAACTTCTCTCCAGTATATTACAGCAACATTCTTTTCCATCATTAATGTTCTGGCACAGTTAATTACAGATCTGTTTCTTCTTTCAGCAATTCCATTCTGTGGGGGAGTTCTAGGAGCTGACATTTGTCTTTTGATTCCATTGTCATTACAAAATATTTCAAATTCATTTCATGTAAATTCGCCACCTCTATCTGATCTTAGGCATTTCAAGCTTTTTCTAGTTTCCTTTTCAACTCTAGCCACATACCACTTAAACATTTGAAAAGCATCAAATTTTTGTTTTAAGAACATAACAGTCATCATCCTGGAATAGTCATCAAAAAATAACATTATGTATTTATCTTCTCTATAGCTTTGTATTTCCATTGGACCACATAAGTCAGTGTGAACTAACTCAAGTATCTCTTTAGATGTATAGTTTTTGCTTTTGAAACTTGATTTTGTCATCTTTCCTAGCTGACATTGTTTACACATGATATTATCAGGCTTCTTTAATTTTGGTAAACCTCTAACTTTCTTCATTCTACTGATGTTGACTAGATTGTCAAAGTTGACATGACATAATCTTCTATGCCATAACCATTCATCATCAAATTTTGCAAGTAGACAAGAAACATCATCCATATCAAGGTAAAACAAATTACTCTTTGTTTGATCTCCTTTTCCTATCAGTTTACCATCATTGTCATAGATTTTTGAAGTTTTTTTTTCAAATTCCACTTTGCAACCTATATTGCCTAATTGTTAGACACTCAGTAAATTGTAGTTTAATCCTTCAACATAGTAGGCATTGTCACATGAAATTTGTTCTGTGAGCTTAATGGAACCTTTTCCTTTGATTTGACATGGAGCATCATTACCAAATCTAACACTATTTCCATCATACTGAGTAAAGTTAACAAACTTACTTTTGTCTCCTATCATGTGCTGTGAGCATCCACTGTCTATGATCCATCTGTCATTCTTGCTTATACATGTCACCATTGCTGTGGCTTCTTCTTCATTAGATTGGTCCTTCATGGCTACATAAACAACTTCATCATCATTGTCATTAGAATTTTCTTCAACAATATAACACTTCTTACCTTTTTCTTTGTAATCTCTCTTGTCATCATCTCTTCTGTTCTTGTATTTGTTGCCTTCCTTGGAATCTTTTCTCTATGGACATCTTGCAGCAATATGACCTACTTCATTGCAATTGAAACAAATGATAGGCATCTTAACTTTGAACTTTCCTTTGCCCCTGTGAAATCTTCTAGCAAGAAATGCTTCCAATTGTTCCACATCTTCCTCATCAGTGCTACTGTCACTAGATACATACTTCATTTTTCTTCCTTTCTTTGATTTTACCTGTTCGACATCTTTCAGTGATAACTTGGCCTTGAAAGCAGATTCAACATTTTCAGGTTTGTAGTTGTCAAAGTTAGATAACTCAAATGCAGTGAGTCTACCTATTATACCTTCAAAGCTTAGATTATTTCCTGGTATACATCTTAGCTCTTGTATTGCTGATACTCTAATAGCATAGATAGGGAGCAAGGTTCTTAAGAACTTACTATTAACAGTATCTTCATCCAGTTGACCATTCAAGCATCTTATTGCACTTACCACTTCCTTTATTCTTGCACCATACTGAGCAGCATTCTCATTTTCTTCCATTTTTATGTCATCAAACTTTCCTCTGAGACTTTCTCTTTTTGCTCTTTGTACATTCTGATATCCTCCATAGATGTCTGATAGGGCTTTCCACATTTTGAATGCAGTGTCACATCCTTTGATATCATCAAATTCAGCATAGTTGAGTGCAGAGGCAATTTCCAGCATTTTCTGGTTGTGTTCTTGCTTGTTTTTCATGTCTTCAGCAGTAGGAGCACCTGTTGGATCTACATGTTCAGTGAAAATTGAATTTTGGGCATAATCTCCTATGGATCCAGGATGTAGCTTCATCAAACTTTGCCATGCAACAAAGTTGTCTTTGTTGAGCTTGGGAACTTCTCTCTTTGGCATTTTGATCTTTTCTGCTAGTAGTCCCTTTAAACTGAATCAACAGTTAGGCTCTAATACCAATTGTTAGAATTCTTTAGAATAAATGGGGGGGGGGGGTGTGAATCAGTTATTCAAGGTCCAAAATGCCCTATTAATACCTTTTTAATACTTTTTAATGAATCCATACCCTTTTCATCTATTCAAACTTAAATCAGTCATATAAGCAAATTACTGTAAATCAACATGCAAAGATAAAACATTCAAGATCAACACATGACACAATGATTTATGTGGAAACCCAATTTGAGAAAAACCACCAGTAACATGCTACTTGATTCTCACTCTTCTGAAGTGATGCCCTGTTAAAAGCCTACCCTGTTAAAGGCTTAAAACACATTGTTAAATGTGACCTTGTTAGAGGATTTCACCAAATTGTTAGGAATGGGCCTGGTTAAAGGTCTTTAGAAAATTCACTTAGAATGTCACCTTGTTAAAGGATTTATCTAATGGCTATTAAACCAACCTAAGTCCATAGGATTTATCTTACTGTTACAATTGCTAGAAAGTAATGATAATGGTCTTTTGATTTGACATAACTTACAACATACTTTGCAGATTTTAGATCACTCTTTTAGTTCAATCCTTATTCTTGGCTTCAATCACTTCAGCTCTGACTGCTTGTCTCCCTCTCAAGCTTCATCTCCTTGAGTCTTATTACTCATTCTGCCAATGCAATCATTCTTGTGGTCACCTATTTAAATAGAGTTCCCGTGCTTTCTTCTTCTTAGCACATTCTACAACACTTCATGCCTTTATGCTTAACCACGACTCTCTCTCTCACTATCCCCTCTTTTCACACTTTTTCTTCATTGACTTATGTCTTCTTATATAGAAGTTTGATTTTCCTTTTGCCGCTCAATTCTCCCTTTCCAATCTTAGGGTTTCAAAATGGATTAGGTAGGATACAATGTATCTACCCCATATCTTGTTCTTTTCTAGAAACTTTACCAGTTGTATCTTAAAAACATTCTACATGGTGTTCTGTGCTACCAACTCATCATTCTTATCTTCCTTTTAATTCACAAATTTCTATATAACAACTTTGTCGGCTTAGATCTGACGAATCTTCGATTTCCAAAATAATGTAGCAACTCGGCATTATTGAGTTACTGGTGCTCGACACCTCTATGTTACTCGACACCTATACCTGCTTGACACTTGGTTCTGCTTAGCACTTGATTCTTCTCGGCACTTGGTTCTACTTAGCACTTGGTTTTTCTCGGCACTTGATTCTGATCGACACTTGGTTTTGCTCAGCACTTGGTTCTGCTCGGCACTTGGTTCTGCTCGACACTTGATTCTGCTCGGCATCTGAACTTGCTCAGCACTTTAACTAGGAATTTTCTCGGCTCTTACTAGCTTGCTCGACACCTCTCCCTAATGAACTTAGTTTGAGCTTTACAAAAGACTTAGCTAAAACCTTAGATCTTTGATATGTTTCAGTGTGCTCATTCTTTGTATCTTTTAGTATGTCATCCAATACACTATTTCATCAATGGCTTAACTGATCCTTGTACTTCATTACAACATCATAACTTCAACCTTTCTCTAGGTGTTCTAGTTACATCTTATTGAGTGCCTCCACCTTGACAATCAACTAATTGATAGTATTTGGATCACTAAAGCAATTGTCATACCTGCAAGTAGCAAGTTTGACATCAATGACAAAATAATGATTGAGGACATTCTTTACCAGTTCCATATATTATTCCAACAACTTTTCTTATGATCATTTCAATCATTTCCAACACAAATGAATGTATAAATATATGAAAGATGTGTCAACTCAATGGTATTAGATCTTCAACACCAATCTTGAATGAATCTTTGCATAGGAAAAGGCTTGGGTGAATGTGGATGGAGAAATCTTCAACAAGAGGGCTCCATAGAGATTAAATCCTTCAATGGCTAACAATGGATCTCCTTGATGAATTGGATGCTTAAAAACTTCATGAATAGTAGATCTTCACTTCATAGAATAATTATTCATCCAATATCTCTTGTGTGCATAAAATTCATAGTAGGTGGATAAATAGTAGATGCTCTCATAAAAAGTCTATAATGGATATATGTCAAAATGAGGGAAGAAGGCTTCCTTATATAGAGATCTAGGGCACAAACTTTTAAAGAAAGTCAAAATGGGAACATTAAATCCCAATTGACCTTAAACCCTAGAAATGGACCTAGATTAAATGTAATTTAAGGTGTACCATTTTGAAACACAAAACAATCAATCCAGAAGTGGGAAAATGAAACTTTCCAAAGCCTAATATCCTGAAACCTCCAGAAATTAAAAACTGGACCTGGGGTCAAGGATGAGGTTGACCCAACCCAAGGTTAGGGTTGAGGTTGAACTTGACCCACAAAGTCAAAGTCCTTAGTTTCATAGAGAAAATTGTCAAAAATAGGTTGGAAATAGAGAGTGAGAGAAGCAAAAAAGGGGGGAAATAGCTAGATCCATGCAAAGACCTATTCAAGGCACTTGAGATGACCCCAAAACACTTACTCAAAGGGATAAATTCTCTTAACATGGAAGTGGTTACATTTTAAGATGATATACCTCAAAATCACATAATTAGGGCTTTTGCATAAGTTCACTTGAGTCTACTTCTTACATGCTTCAATTCACTCTCTAATCTCCTCCACAAATTTTACTAGGATACAAATGCTTGAATGGTGGTTAATTACTTCAATCTCAATCCTTATATTTACATCAAATATAATTTTCATTAATAGTGCCAATACACAAAACTATAAAAGTTGATATTGTATCTAGTAGGTCAATTTCTTTTTCTATGCTCACATATGATCTCCGTTCTTTGTGTGCTCTCAACCATAACTATTAAAAACCATTTCCATGCTTCTCCTAAGTGTGCAAAACATTATGTTACCATTTTAGGGTCTAATAAATTTTTGGTGTGTCATCCCCTATTTTCTCTAAATGAAGTGATTGCTTAAGTTGACAAGGGGTTTTCAGCTACTACAATTGATTTCAACTTTTTCTTAAATGTCTCATTTTTCTTCACTACCCATATTTGAGTTCTTGTAGGAGTTCTTTCTTTAAAAAATGTTTTTGATTAGCGAAAAAGGTTTTGATGGGGCCCTAAAACTCATTACATCCATATTTTGAAAGGAATTTGCAACCAAAAATAAATGAAATGGTGCAAAAAATTTTCAACAATAGAACAATAGTAAACAACTAGCCAGAGGCCACCAAGAAGACAATAACAAGAAGATAGAAAGAGTAAGCCCAGGCTACACACAAAAACCAAAAAGGGCCAAGAAGGCTCCAACGAGAGCCACTAGATCATAAGGAAGGAGGAGGGACTTCCTCCTTGTACACTCGAAAGTGTCCCACTCTAAATCCTTCTATCTAAATGATTCCATGAATTTGGAATGTTCGAATGCCAGCTTAGAGCTCCCTATCCACAGAGTGCAAGAGAGTATATTTCAAGAATAAGAAGGCTCTTAGATAAGCCTTAGAAATACTCTTCTTGCTAGTAAACAATGCAATGGGAGGTTCCAAAGACAAGATATAAGAATGCAAATGTCCCAAGGAGTTCCTCAAGAATGCAATGCAACTAAAGATTAAACTAGAATGAATATGAAAAGTGCAGCTATTCTAAGCATGGATGAGAGTGTTACAATCCAAATATTAAGCTATGTGAGATAGATTATTGCAAAATAGAAGCTAAACTAACATGCAACATGAATATAAGCTAAAATGCTATGGTATGAGAGAATGTAGACAAGAAAGAGAAGTTCTCCACAAAGCTCCAAAGAAACCTATTAGAAAACCTATAGCATAACAATATTCAAATGAGGGGGTTGAGGGGGAAAGCTCTCTCCCTTTTAAAGTTGTATGGATGGTAGAGATCAAGATGAAGATGGTGGATGATCAATGGTAGAATTCAAAAAGAGGAGTGATCCATGTGCACACACAAGTCAACCAATAGAATATAAGTTGACTTGTCACATAAGATAAAAGTCACAAAGCCTTTTCTTTTAATTGCAAAATAGAAAAAGGACTTTATGTGTGCACTTTAAGTGGGTTAGAAGAATGGGGTCTTTTATTTAATTAAAAGGGTACATGTTCTTTTAATCAAATAATGAACATAGGATAGAATAGTCAAACTATAGGTTATATCAAATAAATTGATTATTAGCAATTTGGTCTAGGTAAATGATTAAATTAATTTAGCCAAAACGCTGAGAAGGGGGCTAATAGTCTAGATGACCATTTTTAGGTGATTACATTTTCCCCTCTTTGACTAATGCGTGATCGATATGGGAACACATTATGTCAAAGAAAATAGAAAGCCAAGTAGGTGGTGATAGATATAGATATCTGATTTTAAAGAATGAAATGTAGAAAAAGATAGCAAGTCCTAAATGTACAGCCTGATAGTGGTAGTAGTGAACACTAGGAAGAGAACAATGTTAGAATTGAAGAAGAATGTTAACACTCAAAAAAGCGGATAGAGTGAGAGCAAGTGAGAAGATCAAACAAATGCTCCTAAGAAGTGATAGAGTATTTTTGCGCCCTTGGGATCGAAATTGAAATGAGGTAAGGGGATGCAAAAATTTGCTAGACATGAGAAAATTAGAATATAGCAATGTCCAAGATGATAGATAGATGATTAGAACCCAAGAATGACTATAAAAAAATTGATAAAATGCCCCAATTTGACTAGAGTTGACCTTGAAGGATATAGCATAAAAATTAGGTCAAAACAAGTAGAAAGGTGATTTTAGACATGAAACAGTGAATTGAAGTAGATATGAAGTATGGAAATGATGAAGACATGAAGAAATGAAGATGCCCTAGTGATGATTCAGAGATTAGACCTCAAAAGGTTAGCTAATTGCTCAGAAGAAAGTAGAATTTTAAAAGACAATTTTGACCATCAAGATGAACTCGAATTTGGATTTCGATCTCGAAAATGAATCTAAGACGTTGAAATTATTTAAGAGGTCAAAACTTTATATAATGTGATGATAAGATAGAAAAGAGATGAAGTGAAAGATTAAGAAGGTGAAAAGACATGAACAAGAAGAAAGTAAAGAAATATATGAAAGGAGTTAGCTGATATGTCCACAAAAAAGATGAAGAGAGAGCTCTCCCCATATGAAAGAATGCAAGACTAATCTAGAAAATGAACCTAAAATGCAAGCTAATATGCAAAGTGGTTTCCTAGCAAGAAGTGCATAAAATTTAGACTCTTAATTTCATCATTGAGCATTTATTAGGGACATCATGAGATCATACAACCATCACTAGTATAACTATGAGGATATGAATATGATCAATATTAGATAGGTATATCGAAATCCAATCTAAGCATCAGAGACATGTAAGTCAAGATAAATACGCGATTAGATTACCTAAGTTTAATTTAGCAAGATTACACCTATATCAAGGCATAAGCGCTAGGATAAACCCCAAGTGCGGTCTCGCGAAATAGTCAAGGATGATACATTTATAAGTCAAAGTGTTGAATAGGACAAGCACGAATGCTTACAACACTATAGAAAAACAAAGTATACCCACAAGTAGAAATGAAGAAAACATGCCCCATGCCCCCAGTCTTCTTGTCAATGACATCCTCAAAAGACTATTAGGGAGGGAACACATAGTAACAAAATTGTCATAGACATCACACAAAGTAGATAAAGATCAGCATAGTTTAGTTGTTTAAGTGTTAAAGTGTGTGTGTGTGTATGTCACTTAGCCATTTCTTCAAGACTTGATTCTGATAGTGAGAAATATTGTAACGTTAGAGACCGTAGGTAAACTATCTAAAAAGTGTTGAAAAACATTAGATGTCAAGGTGGGGGAAGTGTTGAGAAATGCTATTTTGTGAGTTGTCAAAGAAACCCTAATGCACAAGAATACCTCAATAGGTGAAGCAATTGTGCCCCCAAGATGAGGGCAAGAAACAATTCCAAGCCAAGAAATGTGTAGCAAAATGGATGATTGAGATTGATAGACATAGGTGCGAGGGTTTCAAGTAGTGCCTGTTTCCAAGTTTTCACCACTTGACAAATTTTTTTCAGGACTTTTTTTCAATTTTTTTGTATTTTAAAAGTTTTTTGGTGATACATAAAAGCACCTATTGCTAGGTTTTCACTAAGATGATCATTTTTCAGGACATTTTCTAATTTTTTAGAAGGTTTTAGATATCACTAGTTCTCAAGCAAGATCACATCATTTTCTCCCAATGTCTAGCA
The DNA here is from genome assembly GCA_028749045.1 of Cupressus sempervirens. NCBI lineage: Eukaryota > Viridiplantae > Streptophyta > Pinopsida > Cupressales > Cupressaceae > Cupressus > Cupressus sempervirens. The sequence goes on along the minus strand of CM053785.1, from coordinate 518,788,063 downwards.
AGGTATAGGACACAATGGAGAAACAAGCCGATAGATAAGCAAAGATGCATAAGAAAGGAATGTGAAGCAAGTGAAAGTGATCCTCAAGGACTAACTCCTCAAGAGTACCCAAGCTAGGGAAAGAGGTGAAATAGTCATATGAAGCATGTTTTGGATAAGCAATGGAAATAATGAGAAAGATAGCATGTAGGATAAGCAATGAAGCCAACAAGTGAGATAGCATGAAGTGTGTAGTCCAAAAGAGTAGCCATGTCAAGAGACCTATGAGAACCATGTTTCATTTATTATGATCAAGACCAAAGGGTCAACTAGATAGTATAGCAATGGGATAGAGCAATAAGAATAAAGCTCCAGATAGAGGCTATGAGTGAATGGAAGAGCACAATAGAAAATCTCGTGGATAAGATAGCCAATATGCAAAGATAGCTCAACAATGTCAAGATCAAAGAGAGAAGAGGGGATAGATGGATGATGGAAGAATTATGCATGATGCCTGTTTGCCAGGTTTTCATCATGGTACTTATCCAAGGTACCACAAGATGTAGTTTTCACCATAGGATGCATTTATTTCTCTTTACTTTTGCTACCAAGGTGCCACAAGAAGTGGTTTTCACCAAGGCACATTTTCATTTTTTTCATTTTTTTTTTTGAATTTTTAGAAAGAGCTGAAGCTGTTTGAATGTAGATAATGCTCCTATAGAAAAGATAAGTCATGATAAGCCAATACCATAGAAAGGTATGCTCAAAGATGTTGATAGGGTGATGAAAGAGAAATGGTAGTAGGAAGAATATATTGAGGATAATAGTTCATGTATAGAAAGTAAGTGTAAGCTTTAGAGGATTTCATGTGGGTAGCTAAAATATTGAACAAGATCAACATTGACACATACCTTGAAGGGTATTGGAACAATGGAGGAATCATGGATGAAATAGCTTGAGATTTAGATGTATGAGGTGGTAGAAAAGATTTGGAAAAAAGTGGAGTGGAAGGCTTTGGAATATTTTTAGGAAGATTTTTGGAAGAAGATGGAATGGAAGCCTTTGGAAGCTTGAATGTCAACTTTGAAGTATTTTCAATATTCAATTCTTTTAAAAGAGACTTGGGAATCCATATAGCTTTAGATTTTCTTTTCAATACTTCAAAACACATTTCTTCAATAATTGGTTTAGGAACCCACATTTGCTTTGATTTAGCTCTCTTAATAGTTGATCTTTGTGGTCTCTTTTGTGAATTCTCCTTCTTAGCATTCACATGTCGATTAGATGGGACATAGTGATCTTTATTTTTCAATGGATTCTTATGTTTATTCTCACTTCCAAAGGACTTGGGATTTGTGGATGAATAAGGATGATATGACTGGTTTAGATGTATAGATGGGTGAAAAGTCATCAAGGATGAGTGTCTTTGTTGATCTTGAGGTAATATAGGAGAGCTAGGGAATGAGCTATGAGTGAATGTAGGAGATGGAGGAACATAAGGCCCCAATATGGATGGAAGGTTTGAATGTTTTAGCTTAGATGGATAAGGACCAAGGATAGATTTAGAAGATGCAAAGGGATAGTGGGAAGGGATATCAACATCTTTAGAATGAGCAACATGGTCAAAGCCATCAATAGAATCATAAGTACCTTTGATAGGAACACCATTTTTAATAGAAGCACTTGAAGCTTGAGCACAATTTTGAAGTGGATATGGAGAAGTAGAACATGAGGCGATGCTTTGATCTTGACAAGTAGCCTTGGATAGAATATGAAGAGAAATTTTCTCATAATTTTCAGTAAGCTCAAGGGAGATAATGGAAGTGGTATCTTCATCATACTTAGGAGGTGGATAAGACATAGGATATGGAGGAGTGACATTTTGAAGGAGGTGAAAGGGTGCTTGATCTTGATCTTTCTTGACATTTATAGCTTTTTCTTTTTGAGAGTCCTCTTGACATGGAGCCACTTCTAAGGACAAGGGAGAATGAAGAGTGAATGGAGTAGTGCTTGGATTAGGTATAGTAGTGCATGAAGGTTGAGGATGTTTAGGATTAGTAGCATGGAAAAGGTTTGCAACCAAGTGAAGGTTAGCTTGAGTTTCTTTTAGAGATAGCCCTTGAGGATACACATAGTCAATGTGGAAAGCATTAGATTCTTTATTTGATGGAGGCATGTTGGAAAGATTTGAAGTGTTGGGAGATGCACGAGTGTTGGAAGAAGTGGAAGATGTAATAGAGCCACTACTAGACATAGGTTCATTAATGTAATCTTGCTCAAGAAAAGTATCCTCATCTCATGAATCATTAGAGGTATTAATAATTCCATTATCAATAAGATCTTGGATTTTATGTTTTAGCTCAATGCAATCTGAAGTACAATGCTCATTATGTTGATGATAAGCACAATAGATATCAAAGAATGGGTTTCCATATGAGCTAGACTTTGGTAACATGATGATCTTATTGCTAAGAAGTTTTTGCAAAGTGTCATCATAAGAATCTTCCAAGGGAGAAAAATTTCTATTAGAAGTATGTCTAGAGTCCCTTTTTTGTTTCTCAAGTGAATGGTATGTATCCATGTATTCATCATTATCTTGGTCAAAGATAGGTCCATCATGAAATTTTGTCATAGGCTCAAAGGAGGTATCACTTGCTTTCTCTCTAAGGAGGTCTTTAGATCTAGAAGATGAAGATATTTCATGTCCTGAAGTAGAGCATGTAGACCTAGAAGAAGAGGATGACCTCAAAGAAGGTGACTCACATGAATGTAAAGACCTTAAGGAAGATTCATGTAATGATGCAATCTTCTCCTCTAACCTTTTCTCAAGTTTACACTTCATTTCTATCATGCGCTTAGAGAGATGAAGGTAAGAAAGATCATTTGTCTCTTCTAGTTCTTTGAATTTCACATATAGATCTTGAAACTCTTTAGTGACATGGAGGATATCATGATCATCTAGATTCGGTTGAAGTTTGGTAGCACAAGGTTTAGATCCCATAGTTTTAGATGCAAAGCCAAGCATAAAAGTGCCTAGAAGATAACTTGATGTTGAAACTATAGGAGGTAGAGTGTTCACTTGCCAAGATAGTAGAGAGAGATAAAAGTGACTTGTCAAACAATATGTCCAAGAAACTTACGACATGAATGAATCAAGTCAATAGCTAGGCAAGATGCCCAAATAGCCAAATAGATAGAGCAAGCAGGGTGACAAGTGAACAACTTTCCTAACCCAAGAGTGTTGTCAAGAAATCAAGGTAACCATTTCAGCAAAAAGATAACTAGCAAGCAAACATAGACCATGAAGATAGGAAGACCATGAGCACTAAGACCAAAGAGTCACTTTAAGCATGTTCAAGAACTAGAGACATAAAAAATAAAAATCAAATGATGAGACTCCCCTTAGCAAGAAACACAAGAAATTTTTTGCATTTGATGTTTTGACTTGGTTGAAAAAGTATGACAATAGTTGAGAGCATAGCAAGTTTGATGTTCAAAAGCAATTTCTTTCCAAGCAAGATAGTGACACATGGAGTAGTCTTCAAACAATCAAGCAAGGGACAAAGTAACCTTGCATGATATAAGCATATGTGAGGTCTTAAAATAAAGTCATATAACTATCATCATGTGTATGTTCCAAAGATTTCCACAGGTCTAGCACATTCAAGAACACATCAAGCAATATCTACCTAAATGTCATGGTTCATTACTCAACAACTTGGCCCACGCTTGATGCTCCTTTGCCTCACACCAAGTGGTTTCCCACAAGAGATATTGGCTTTGTCATGGAAGTTCCATAAGAACAACCAAGGGAACACATATGGTAAGTGTAAAGCTTGGGGTGATCCGGGTAATCCACTAGGATCAATCCTTGCACCAAGAAGTTGAGCGGCTAAAAAGGGTAGTTACTAACTTAAGGTGTTTAGATAGGGCTTCTGTTCATAGTGTTCCTCTTGCTCCCAATTACGGGACACCTCACCTTGCAATGAGTAATTGATCTTGCGATAACAAGAGTACCTTAAGCATTCTTGCCTAGTGATCTCCCTATGGTCGAAATCCCATAAGCGATCACACTAGGAAAAGACAAATACTACGTCTACCAAAGTTTTGTGTCCTTGATAGCCTTGAGTTTATAGTGGGTTGGAAGAGCCGAGTAATCTGCTTGTCTCCACTTGGGTTGTTCCTCTTAGGTTGTCCGAGAGTAGGCCCTCTAAAGGATCCTAACTACCACAAAATAGATCCACTCTCAAGGGTCAAGATTTTTGATTCACCTCAAGGGTGAAGAGCATACTCTCCTACCTTGATTGCTTGGATTCTGGCTTAGAGCTCCCTATCCATGGAGTGCAAGAGAGTGTATTTCAAGTTCAAGGGCTCTCAAATGAGCCTTAGAGATACTCTTCTTGCTAGTAAACCATGCAATGGGAGGTTCCAAAGACAAGATGCAAGAATGCAAATGTCCCAAGGAGTTCCTCAAGAATGCAATGCAAATGAAAATTAAGCTAGAATGAGATGCAAAGTGGAGCTATGCTAAAACATGTATGAGAGTATTACAATACCATTATTAAGCTATGTGAGATTAAGCTACATGTAAAAATAAAAGCTAAGCTAAGCTAGAATGCCATGATGCCATGGATGAGAGAATGTAGACAAGAAATAGAAGTTCTCCACAAAGCTCCAAAGAAACCTTTTAGAAAACTTGCAGCATAACAATATTCAAAATGAGGATGGATCCTTTGAGGGGGAAAGCTCTCTCCCTTTTAAAGTCATACAGATGGTAGAGATCAAGATGAAGATGGTGGATGATCAACGGTGGAATTTAAAAATAGGTGTGATCCATGTGCACACACAAGTCAACCAATAGAATATAAGTTGACTTGTCATATAAGACAAAAGTCTGACAAGCCTTTTCTTTTAATTGTAAAATAGAAAAAGGACTTTATGTGTGCACTTTAAGTGGGTTAGAAGAATGGGGTGTTTTATTTAATTAAAAGGGGACATGTTCTTTTAATCAAATAATGAACTTAGGATAGCATAGTCAAACTATAGGTTATAGTCAAATAAATTGATTATTAGCAATTTGGTCTAGATAAATGATTAAATTAATTTAGCCAAAATGCTGAGAAGGGGGCTAATAGTATAGATGACTATTTTTAGGTGATTACACTCCCAGTCCCTAGGCATAGCCAATATCTTTAAAGACTATCTGATCAACAATCTAAAAATAAATAGTCTTAGCTCCAACTGAATCCTTAAGGGAGAGAAGGCATCTCCTCAACCAATTTCCCTTCCACACCTCCTTTCCCCTATATGAAAGAGAGTTGAAGAAAAAGGGAAGAATCAAGTAAAACTACTTATACCTTGATTCAACAAGAGCCTCCAAAACATGGAGCTCAAAGGGGATTTGATGGATTCCCCAACCACAATTTTGGGTTTTACCATGGATCCGAAAATCTTTATCCAAATCTACTTCCTTGAAATGATATTCATTGAAGTACTTGTAGCAGTTGTGAGGAATAAACCCCTTCACAAAGAAGACATTGATTGAGCCACAACCAAGGCCATTACATTGTGGAGGAGCCCACAAGAGATCTGGAAACAAAAAATTCCATAAATCTAGGAACCACCTCAATAGGATTGGACTTAAATGTAAGAAGGAGATTAGTGAGCCACACCCATCAAGTAATGGAGCCAAGAAAAACCACCTCAATAGGGGTTGGTGTTGGATACAATTGTTCAATTGTGTTTTGTCTCTGATGTTACACAAATGTCATATTTATCATCAAACATAGTCTACTGAGTTTAGTTGGTCAACAAGGCAAAAGATAGAGTCTATCAAGCTCAGATGGTCAGCAAGGTAAAAGATAGAGCCTACCGAGCTTAGAAGGTTAGCAAAGAAGGTTTACAGTGTCTACCGAGTGTTCTCAAGTTGTACCTTGTGCAAACAGTTCTTACCAAGCTCTCATGGACAGCAAAGGAATTTAGTTCTTGCTGAGTTAACTCAGTAGCCAAAGGATTTTGCAGATGTTGCAATGTTAACCAAGTCAAGAAGGTTAACTTAGGAAATTATTTCTGGAAGCAGTATTTACTGAGTAGGGTCAGCTCCTAACAGGGCTCACTTCAGAAGAGTGAATATTGGTAGCTAGTTACTTGGTGGTTTTTCCCATATTGGGTTTCCACGTTAAAACTAGTGTCTCTCGTGTTCATTTTATTTACCTTTGCATGCATGAATACTTGAAAATTAGTAACAAGTTAATTTATCGAGTTACAACATTTTTTTGTTTACTGAGTATCAACAATAACTAATTATTTAAAGACATCTAAGGGATCTGTGGAATTGTTTTTGTAGTAATTAATTCATCCCCCCTCTCAGTTACTCCATCTATAATCCAAATAATTAGTATTAGAGCTATTGGTGCTTTTAGGAAATGATTTCAAGGATCTAAGATAAAGATCAAGATGTATTACAAGAGGGAAATTCCAAGACTTAATAGGGACAACTTCTCAGAATGGCAGAGATTGATGAGACTTCATCTGGCTTCTATTGGTGATTCAGGACTGAAGTACCTTGATGAAAAATATGCAGAGCCTGTTGGTACATTATCTATCAATGATATTGCTGAAAAGAAGACTCACATCAACATGATGATAGATGTAGTGTCTCCTCTGAGTTATCAAGAATTTGATGACATCAAGGATTGCAAAATTTCTTTTAAAATGTGGAACAAGCTGAAAGAGATCTATGGAGGAGATGATAATGTAAGAAGAGCCAAAGTAGAAAGTTTGAGAGGACAATTTGATCAAATGAAGATGAGAGAGGATGAAAACATTGCAAAATATGTTGAAAGAGTTAAAGCATGTGTTAGTAGAATCAAAGCATCTGGAGGAGATATCAAGGAGGAGACAGTTATAAGTAAAGTTATTAGAACTCTACTTCCTATTTATGCAATTAGAGTCTCTGCAATTCAAGAAAGAAGATGTGAAGCAAATCATAAGATAAATTTAGAGGCCATAGTCGGAAGATTGACTGCATTCGAGCTAGACAACTATGATAATTATGTTCTAGCTACGAAGAACATTGAATTAGCATTTGAAGCTAAGCTTTCACTCAAAGAAAAAGGCAAGAAAATAAAGGATCCTCAGTTAGATAGTAATGAAGAATCATAACAGTGTTCAAACAGTGATCTTAAGGTGGTTGAAACTCTGCTGGCAAGGAAATATTCAAGAGGCAAAGGGAAATACAAAGGCAAGGTTCCTCTAATCTATTTTTCTTTTGAAGAAATTGGACATATTGCTGCTAGGTGCCCAAATAAGTAGAACAAGGATGAGAAGAAAGGTCACAAGTGCAATGGCAAGAAAGACTTCAAATCATTCAAGGATAAAGGTAGGAAAACATGTTTCATGGCTAAAGATTCTAATGATTTTGATGATGAAGAAGAAGATGAAATTGTTTACATTGCTGTAAAAGATGAGTTTGATAATGATGAAGAAATGACACTCATTTCTCATATGAGCAGAAATGATACATGGATTATAGATAGGGGTTGTTCTCATCACATGACTGGTGATAAAACTAAGTTTGAACATTTTGAAGACTATGATGGTGGCAGTGTAAGATTTGGCAACAATGAACCTTGTTATATAAAAGGAAAGGGAAGAATCTCACTAACTAGGGAACTTGTATGTGACAATGCATATTGGGTAGAAGGACTAAAGCACAATCTGTTGAGTGTGGCACAACTACTCAATAATGGATTTAAAGTAGAATTCATGCATGGAAAAGAAAGACTACTAGATGGCAAAGGTAAGCTGATTGGATCAGGCACTCAAACAAAAGGTAACTTGTTTTATCTTGAACTTGGTGAATGTTCATGCTTTATTGCTCAAGTTGAAGAAAGTTGGTTATGGAATAGGAGGTTATGTCATGTAAACTTTGACAACTTGGTAGAAATAAGTGAATTCAGGAAAGTAAAAGGCATTCCTAACATAAATAAACTTGAGGTTGGTTTATGCAAGAATCGTCAAATTGGCAAAATGAGAAAGACTAGCTTTAAAAGCAAGAACTATCAGTCTAAGAAAATTCTAGAAATTGTGCATACTAATTTGTGTCGACCTATTGGCATTGAAAGTTATACTGGTGAAATTTTTTTCATTCTTTTTGTTGATGATTATTCAAGAATAATGACTATCATGTACCTAAGAGAGAAATTAGAAGCATTTGAAAAGTTCAAATGGTATTTGGCCAAAGTAGAAAAGGAAATAGGTAAAAGACTAAAATGCTTGAGGTCTAATAGAGGTGGTGAATTCATTTCACATGAGTTCAATAACTTTTGTATTGAAAGGGGAATCGAAAGATAGGTTTTAGCACCTAGAACTCCTGAACAAAATGTAATAGTAGAAAGAAGGAAGAGATCTATCATGGACTATGTAAGAACATTAATGATTGAGAAAAGCATTGCTATTAAATACTGGAAGGAAGCTATTAGCAATGTAGTTCATACCTTGAACCGAGTACAACTAAAAAAGGACTCATTCAAAACCCCCTGTGAGTTATGGTATGGCTACAAACCCAATGTAAGTTACCTAAAAGTATTTGGAAGCAAATGTTACATTTTGAAAGAATCTAGAAAAGGTAAATTTGATGTAAAAGGTGATGAAGAAATATTTTTGGGATACTCTTGCAAAAGCAAAGCATATAGATGTTTGAATTTATCTACTCACAAAGTCATAGAAACTGCACATGTGAAAGTTGATGAGTTTGCAAAAGAACTGAAGAAGAAAGCAAAAGGGAACTTGAAGATTACAGGAGATTTGTTTACATTAAACTTGATACAATGGAAAATACACCTGTTAATTAGGAATCTTCAACTCTTGAGTCTTCAGTAACCGAGTCGTAGGAACTTCAAACTGAGCTAATACCTACCAAGTTGCAAGAACCCAAGTTGCAAACAAAAGTGACCGAATCAACACCTACTGAGCCCGAGCAACCAGAATCAGAACCAAAAGTTGAAGCATAGAAGGATAACAATGCAAGTCACTTAAAAAGAAAGAAGCCTGTGTTAGCCAAGTATGTCAGGAAGCATCATGCACTAGATCAGATCATTGGAGATAAATCAGAAGGAGCAATGACAAGAAGCAAGTTGAAAAGAACTTGTTTACTTGTTGATTTTGAACTTAGAAATGTCAAAGATGCATTAGACAATGAAAGTTGGATTGAAGCTATGAATGAAGAAATATAACAGATAGAGAAAAAAAAAACATGGACTCTTGTACCTAGACCTAAAGACAAGAATGTGATTGGAACTAAGTGGGTATTCATAAACAAGTTAAATGAAGATGGTAAGGTGTCAAGGAACAAAGCTAGACTGGTATGCAAAGGATACTCTCAAGAAGAAGGTGTAGACTGTTGAGATAATGGGTGTTGCACACATTGCATAATATTGTTATTTTATTATTTTATTTTATTATGTAATGTTCCACCTAGATGGACGTGCAACATGTAAAGATTCCCATGAAATATTCTTGATGAGTTGTATTATAACATTGTGATAATATTTCATGTAATTATTTAATATTGGGGGAAAATAATTAAATGCCCAATATTAAATGTGGGGTCAGTGGGTTAGGTAGCACATGGTTTTAGCACATAGTTTATGTAATACCACTTGGTAGTTTTGTGGGACTTGCTACTATATAAGCAGCCACAAGGGTAGTTGTTGTGAGAGAGAAAGAGAGAGAGTGACAAGGAGAAGACAAAAGGCAAGAGTCGAGCGGGACAAGGCTTGACAAGTTAGCCAAGGGAGCATTTGTGAAGGTTGAAAGCATGGCATGGGATGTGTGGATTCATGCTTGTTCACATAGTTTTCTCGATTGTGGCTATGGCCATGAAGGCTTCCATGGTTGTATGGCAATGGTATTTTTTCTGAATAATACATGGTGATGGATGCTTTTGGAGGCTGGGTTTTTCCCTCAATGAGGGTTTCCCAGGGTATATCTTGTGTCACATTTTATGGGTATGTTGTCTATTCTCTTGCATGTGGATTTTAATTCTGTGATTATTTCAGATTTATTATGGGTTATGTGGAAACAGTTATATTCTTTATTGCCATATTTTCTTACAAGTGGTATCAGAGCTATGGTTTTATTATTGTAACCCTAGATTGAATCCATGGGAATGCATGAGAGGATAAAAGAAAGGGCAAGATATATGAGTTTTTATTGCAGATCTAAGGGTTTTGGATTTGCTGTTCTGATGGGATGTTAAAAGATTTGCGCATGTGAAATTGTTGGACAAAAATATTTTTTGGATGTTTCATTTAAAATGAGGGTTTTGGGGGGTAGCATGTAGAAATGACCTCCTGGGTAAAAACAGACCTCACCATTGGATCCGGGTCGACATTTTCATAAAAATTGATATATAATATACCCTAGTTTGGCCATGTTCAGAGAAAATGAAAGAGTTTTTTGGTTTCAGCCCATGATGGCCATCAAATTTAATCTAGTCAAAATTTTTGTCACTGAAAAAAAATAAAAAATGAAAAATCGTACTGAAAATGGTAAAAAACTGTCTTAGTAAAATGGCTATAACTTTCTCTCAGAATATCAAATTTCAGAGTTCTTACAGGCGTTGAAAAGCTAATTCAGAGCACTACAAGATGGTTAGGTTTGGTTCTATGATTTTGAAATTTTGTCAGGTTTTAAGAGCCCTAAAGTCAGATGTTGTTTATTTTGAGCATGAATTGGGGCATAACTTGGGCATACAGAGTCAAATTTTGGACTTCAAGTAGTCAACGGAAAGCTCTTGGAGAGCTCTACAAATTGGTTTAGATTTGGTGTAGGTTTGGCATGATTTATTTGTTGATATATTGATCTGAATAGTTTATAGGTATATTTTGACTATGGTAACATTGTGAGTTTATGGTATTGGAGATTTAAGTTTTGATGTCATTGTATACTCAGTTCATATTTCAGACTGGTCTCATGATGATATGGTTATCAGTGTTTGGTTTGGATATGCATGATGACTTGTTGGGTCTACAAGTTGTGCAGTGTTGTAAGCGGTCTATACTTACAGGTTGCATTTATAGCTTGGTTATGGGTTGTCTTTGCCCATTGATCTTTCATTATTGATGCATATTCAGATTGGTGGCTTGGATTTGGGTTGTCTATGCCCTAAGTCACATGATTTGCTGATTTTATCTTTATGTAGAAGGGATGAGATGTTGTTACCAGGTACAGTCATGGTGGAAGATTGTGGTTGACTATGCTGATAGGTTGGACATATTGAGAACCAGATGCTTGATTCATGGATGTGATCATGGTGTCATGGATTTTGGCATGACATGATTGGTTATACAGGTACATCCTTGATGTTCATTAGCTTGGATTTCTGATATAGTTATGGTGGTATATCTTCTTGGTTGAGGATCATGGTTATTTGGTTTCTTTTGAGGAGCTCATGATGTGCACTTTGAGTTCTTTGATAGTTTGATTCCTTGGTTGATTCTCATGGTTAGAGGATGGGTTTTTCATCATGATGTCATGGATAGCTTGGATACACAATTTAGTGGGAGCTTATGACGGTGATGGGGTGATAGTGCAGGATTAGTTCCTGGTTTGGTTTATATCTTCTTGGTTTGGAGAGGATGGATTTTATGATGCCATAGGTGACTTGGTACCATGGTTGAGTGAGAGTTGTTGGCATTGATATATTTATTGAGTGTTTGCAGATGTTGGAAGTTGTCTTAGATCATGTTGCTGCAGAAGCGTCTTTGACATTTGCATGGTGCACTTGTTATATTCATGGTGTTTGAAGATGGTTAGATCTTGAGGACTCGTGGAGTTTTTGGTTATCTTCATGGTGTGTGGAGATGGTTCTTCCTGGTATGTGGAGATGGTTTTCTTCATGGTGTGTGGAGATGGTTGCATCTTGAGGACTCACAAGGTTCTTGGTAAAGGTGTGCTTTATGCTTTTATTTGGCATGTTATCCTTGGTGTGAGGATGTTTTCATTATTATGTCATGGTATACTCTTGATACACATTTAGAGTTGTGACATGTTATGGTGTGTTCATGTGGAGCATGTTATCTCTTTAGTTGAGATGGTAAGATCATGTTCTCATGTTTATGTTCCTGAGGCCATGGTTGGAACTTTGACATTGATCTTGGTTTAGTTTCTTGGTATTGAGTACACTGATCATAAGCTGGATACTTCATGATATTGCTATGTTGCATTTGGAGTTGGCATGGATTGATTGGTTACAGGCACTCATGGATACTTAGAGATGGTGGTGATGCTGATTTCTCTTAGATTAGAGAAGTATTTGTTGGGATGGTTGATGGTTTCAACAGGAAGTCTGAGGGGCATTCACCTGATATGGCCTTGAGAGGAGATTGTTCTTAGATGAGTCTTGGTTGGAGACTTGGGTATCTTGATGAGCATTCTCATTCCCCACTCTTGGTCTACTCGGCGGTTTGCTACTTGAGAGGTATAGCCCATTGTTTCTCTCAGTTGCATTATATTTATGCTTGTCTTTCATGGATATGGATCTTGAGCTATGGTACATGAGTTAGTTCTAGAGGGTTCATTTGAGAGATGGTTTAGCATTGGTTATCTCCATGTGCATATGTTTTTATTGCTGGTTGAATTTGGGAGATGGTTTTATTTTGAGCATTTTCCTTGGATTAGGAATGGTTATTCATTGGTTTAGGAATGGGTTTATTGAGTTTGATCTTCTTGTGAGAGGCTTACATCCATAATTAGTTATATGGTTTGGTTTGGGTGTTGTTGAGGCTTCTTGTTGGGGTTTTATGGAGGAGATCATACTTGCACAGTTTACATCTAGAGGTGTGTGTAGAAGGACATGATACAGGTTATGATTTGCATGGTTTCTCTGGTCTTGGTTATCTTCCTGGATGTTCAGTTTTGCTTACATTGGATTTGAGATTGGTTAGAGATTGTGATCACTGGTTTGTGCTCATGTATGTCATGTGAGAGATGACATGGTTATTCCTTTATCTCTTTCCTCTGTTGGTTGTGGTGAACTTGGGAGAGCATTGGAGACTTGTTATGAGAGTTGTTCTTGCAGGATATTAGTTTATGTATTGTGGATGTCCTTGATACTACATGGATTCACTTCTTTGAGATGTGTTGAGTGGATTGGTTATAGATTTGACATTATCTTTTGCAGTGGGAGCTTCTTGGTATATATGTGGTAGGTATTGCTCTTGAGGCTTGTGATTGTAGGTTATAGATTGGATATGTCAGTGATATGAGATTCACTTGTTATACCTTTGAGGTATGGATAGTTGGATGGGTTTGGCACTTTGCTGTGGGTGCTATTTCAGCTATGGATATTTTGACAACTACGGATACATGTGATTACCTTTGGATCAGATTTTTTGTGCTTGGAATTTCAGTTGGTACAAGATTTTATGATCTTCTAATGCAACAAGTTGGGTGGTTTTCTCTTTGGATGGCTTCTATGTATGTCCAGTGGGAGTGGCATAATAGGAGGTGAGATCATTCATGTTCAAGATGCTGAATACTTTGATTTTGTTGCGGGTACTAGGATGGAGCACTTGGTGTATTTTGATCCATGATGGTGGATGTGCTAGGAGGGATTGTTCCCTTGTTCATTTATGTGGCTACAGATTGACCCTATGAAATGTATACAACAAGTGGGAGATTGTTGAGATAATGGGTGTTGCACACATTGCATAATATTGTTATTTTATTATTTTATTTTATTATGTAATGTTCCACCTAGATGGACGTGCAACATGTAAAGATTCCCATGAAATATTCTTGATGAGTTGTATTGTAACATTGTGATAATATTTCATGTAATTATTTAATATTAGGGGAAAAGAATCAAATGCCCAATATTAAATGTGGGGTCAGTGGGTTAGGTAGCACATGGTTTTAGCACATAGTTTATGTAATACCACTTGGTAGTTTTGTGGGACTTGCTACTATATAAGCAGCCACAAGGGTAGTTGTTGTGAGAGAGAAAGAGAGAGAGTGACAAGGAGAAGACAAAAGGCAAGAGTCGAGCGGGACAAGGCTTGACAAGTTAGCCAAGGGAGCATTTGTGAAGGTTGAAAGCATGGCATGGGATGTGTGGATTCATGCTTGTTCACATAGTTTGCTTGGTTGTGGCTATGGCCATGAAGGCTTCCATGGTTGTATGGCAATGGTATTTTTTATGAATAATACATGGTGATGGATGCTTTTGGAGGCTGGGTTTTTTCCCTCAATGAGGGTTTCCCAAGGTATATCTTGTGTCACATTTTATGGGTATGTTGTCTATTCTCTTGCATGTGGATTTTAATTCTGTGATTATTTCAGATTTATTATGGGTTATGTGGAAACGGTTATATTCTTTATTGCCATGTTTCCTTACATAGACTATAGAGAAAATTTTTCTCCTGTTGCAAGATTGGAAGGTGTCAGAACCTTACTTGCATATGCTGCATACAAAGGATTCAAAGTTTATCAGATAGATGTCAAGTCAACATTTCTCAATGGCATATTGGATTAAGAGGTTTACATTGAACAACCTAAAGGTTTTGTTGATCTAGACAAGAAGGACATGGTCTACAAATTGCATAAAGCATTGTATATTCTGAAACAAGCAACTAAAGCATGGTATGAAAGACTGCATAACTATCTTATTCAGATTGGTTTTCAAAGAACTAATGAAAACAATAGTTTGTACATAAAAGAAGGACTAGATAATAAGATTTTTTTGGCAGAAACATTTGTAGATGATACTTTGTTCACAGGAAATGATGATCTTTGCAAATAATTTTTAGAATAAATGAACAAAGAATTTGAAATGTCAATGTTTGGAGAAATCAAATTCTTTGTTGGTCTTCAAATTAATCAGAGTAAGAATGGTATCTATATCACTCAATCTAAATACATCAAGGAGATACTGAAAAAGTTTGGTATGGAAGACTGCAAACCAGTTGGAACTCCTATGTGTACTAGATTGAAACTTACCGAGGACGAATGAATCAAAGGAAGTGGATCAGACATTGTATAGATCTATGATTAGAAAGTTGCAGTATGTAGTGCACACAAGACCAAACATTTCTCTTGCAGTAGGAATTGTAGCAAGATTCTCAACAAAACAAAAAAAAAAATCACATGATGGCAATCAAAAGGATCATGAGATCTACTTAAAAGGAACTGAAGATTATGGATTATGTTATAAACTTGGAGGAAATATGGATTTAAAAGGTTTCACTAATGCATATTGGGTAGGAAATGTTGATGATAGAAAGAGTACAAGTGTAGGAGCTTTATTTCTTAGAAAGATGTTTATTTCTTGGACAAGTAAAAAGTAAAACTGTACATCCCAGTCCACAACAGAGGTTGAATATGTTGCAGCAACAGTAAACTGCTTAAACATTGTATGGTTCAAACAATTATTGAAAGGTATGAAGCAAGAAATCAAAGAACCTGTTGTTATGTTTTGTGAAAACAAAAGTGCAATTAACATATCCAAGAATCCAGTGATGCATTCAAAGACTAAGCAAATTGCTATAAAGTATCACTTTGTTAGAGAATTGGTACAAGAAAAGGAAAATCAGATTGGAATATGTCCATACAAAGGAACAAATTGCTGACATATTCACAAAGCCTTTCCCTAAGGATGGATTCTTGTATCTAAGAGGTAAGTTAGGGTTCATTCCCCTATTTGAAGCTCACTAAAATACAGTTTTAGTGATGCATCAACACGAACAGAATTGAAGATCTATCAGTTGATGCAGCAAAGTAATGAAGACATTGCATATGAATCAGTAAATCAGGTACAATGCTATTCATTTGATTTGTGTTGTCTTTGGCATGTGTTGTCAAAGAGGGAGAGTATACTATCATATCCTTCTAAAATTTGCAAAAATAATAAGAGTTTGTGTAAGAGGGAGAGATTATTATGAAAGAGGGATATTACTATATTTTAGGAAGAGGGTGAAGTATTCTGTCAATAAAGACCTATCTTCAAATTTCATTCTACTATGACATGTTGTGTTGCCATCAATGCCAGAGAGGAAGATTTTTGGATACAATTGTTCAATTGTGTGTTGGCTTTGATGTTACACAAATATCATATTAGTCATCAGATAGAATCTATTGAGCTTAGTTAGTCAACAAGGCAAAAGTCAAAGTCTACCAAGCTCAGATGGTCAAAAAGGCTAAAGAAAGAGCCTACTAAGCCCAGAAGGTTAGCAAAGAAGGTTTACAGTGTCTACCAAGCATTCTCAAGCTCCACCTTGTGCAAACAGTTCTTACCGAGCTCTCATGGACAGCGAAGGAATTTAGTTCTTGTCGAGTTAACTCGACAACCAAAGGATTTTACAGATGTTGCAATGTTAACCGAGTCAAGAAGGTTAACTCAGGAAATTATTTTTGGAAGCAGTATTTATCGAGTAGGGTCAGCCAATGAAGGATTTCATTGATTTATGAAATAACATTTATTTGTTAAAAATAATATTTGTAGCAGACTGATGTATGTATGGTTTATTGGTAAATGTAACTTATGAATGAGCCAACTTGATAGTTTGATTGGTATATATGAGAAGTCAAGTTGCAAATTCTAAGTGAAAGTAATGGAATCAATGTAATGTGAATAAGAAGGGAGACTGATTATTGTGAAAGAAAAATTGAAGGATGACCAGAGATCATTGAGGAGCAGCAAAGCTATATTTGATCAAGGAGGATCTAATGGTGCAGAATAGAGATCTGTAATTAGCAAATTTAGTTACATCCTATTCAAGTCAATTCATTGTTACTTTCTAATCATTATAGAAGTGATTTCAAATCTTTTAATAGAGTTGGTTTAACAACCATTTTGTAAATCCTCTAATAAGGTGACAGTTCAGTTGAATTGTTCTAAAGACTTCTAGCAAGGCCACTCCTAACAGGGTGATTAAATCCTCTAATAGGGTCACACCTAACAATGTGTATTGTAACCTTTAACAGGGTTGGCTCCTAATAGGGCTCACTTCAGAAGAGTGAATATTGGTAGCTAGTTACTTGGTGGTTTTTCCCATATTGGGTTTCCACGTTAAAACTGGTGTCTCTCATGTTCATTTTATTTACCTTTGCACACATGAATACTTGAAGACTAGTAACAAGTTAATTTACCAAGTTACAACATTTTTTTGTTTACTGAGTATCAACAATAATAAAGGCATCTAAGGGATCTGTGGAATTTTTTTTGTAGTAACTGATTCACCCCCCCTCCTCCCCCCCCGTCTTAGTTACTCCATCTATAATCCCAACAGTCAGATCCCCCTCAATGGCATCATGGATCAACTGAAACTAGCCATGCCCAAAAGTCCATAGAAGGATCAGCCTAAGATAATCAAGGTCCCCAAAAAAACCTATCAATAACCAAAAACCAAAACAACATTTGACGTGCCCTTTAAAATTGGTAGTATCCATCTTGAGAAAAAATGGAAGATCAACACCACAAAAAACATTAACAAAAACACAATAGGAGCCACCTAGAAGAACAATCTCAAAGGTGAAAGGCCCACAAACTAAATCTCTCCCTTGAAAGAAAGAGAGCACCCATATGGCACTCAAAATTGCATCCCCATTTTGAGTGTCCATTCCAAATCTTGAGTCATTATGAGCCCCTATGATAGCTTTTCGTGCATATGTAACCAACTATCATTTCAAGGCCTAGGTGGTGTTTCAATTATTTAACACCCTTCATTTGGCATATGCATGTGTTTCATATTGATAAACTAACATTCCGATTCATTCTGCAAAGTTCCATTTTGAGCAGTGTCAGTTTTGCATTTTCTGCCTAAATGTCAAACAGTGTTCAGTAGCCTAGTTTGCCTTTGAATATCTTTTACCTAGTTATGAATAATGACTCAAAACTTTGAGGATGTTTAGTATGAATAAAAAAGAACCTATTTTCCAAGTTTCAAGTCATTTCAATCTATTTTGACTAGGTTTTGAATCTGTCAAAGTTGGTCAATTGCCTCTCTTGTAAATCTGCATATTGTTCATATTTCTAGGTAGCCTTGTTTGACAAGTTATAAATTTTTACTAGTTGACCCAAATAAGAAATTTCCTTTTGCATCATATCTTAGGGGTTAGAGACTTTCTATGCCTTATATTTGAGCTTATAAAAAATTCATTTGATCAATTTTCAAATGTGATTCCAAATGCAATTTATAACTTTTTACTGGTGACAAAAATGCAGAATGGTTAGAAGCCCTATCCATGATGTCATATCTTTGAGTCTGTGATTGGCAGGACCAAATGGATTGTACCTCTACATTCTACTCCAAAAATACTTCAAGTGTGCCAGTTTGTAAACCTTGACGAATCTATCTGCACACTTCTCCAGGGCCATTCCATTTGTGAAAAAGACTTTTCTATTGATGTTTCCAGTCCTACAAATCCAGGTAGCCAACTTCAGACCTTTGCCAAATTTTCCCAATCATTCTTCATGAGCCTATATTGGAGGTTTATACTCTCTATGTCAGTGTCTACCAATGTCGCAGTTTCCAGGACCTCAAATGCCTGTTTGCCCAGTTTTCAAAGTCAGATTTGTATCCACTTTGTGCTTTTCTGACATGTTTATCTTCATGTAGTTTCAAGTAAGCAACTTTGGAGGTCGATATCTTTTGAATCTGATTTTTTCATGTGATGAGATTTGGAAGGCTTGTTTATGTTAGAGAAACAAGATATGTAGAGTTTCAGAGCTTGATCAGGTGTTTGAATCAGTTTTTAAAGCTAGGCAACTAGCCTCCTGACACAGTTCACAATGGTACAAAAATGATTTAAAATAAGTATTCAATGGTGAATTTGTGATCAAATTTGATTTTAGATGGTTAGGGGATGTAAATAGACCACTTTTTATTGTTAGTTGTTCGAAAATGATTTTGTTAAAAGCCATACCCACTTTGGGGCCTGACTGATTCCATCAAATGAGACAGAGTGTCATGGCATTCTAGAGGTGCTTGAGGTTTTAAATAGTTTTTATTTGAAAAGAATTAATATGGGGAAGCAATCATGGGGTCACATGTGAGTTTTAAACTATTGTTGTTTCTTCTCTATGTTCTTATACGGCTCAATAAATTTTGTGAACTAGAATGTATAAAAGAGGGAGTTGAGTATATAAAGAATAAAATTTACCAAAAAGTAAAATAGATCATAGATTTTAAAATGCTTGAGTAGGCATGCATGATTGCAAAATGTGGAAGCATGGACAATGCATATGAAATATTGGATTGTCATTTTCAGCAGAGTGAAGTTCATGTTGAATATCTCAAAACATATACAGGATACCATTATTTCTTCACATATTGAAGAGAGAGAGCCCTTGGCGCCCTTACCATCCACCAAATGAGGAACTTTTGAGTTCAATTTTAACCAAGAAGCAATTTCCCCAGCTACAAATTTCACATATGGAGTTTGAGTTTATGTGGAGCTTGTCGTTTGTTTTAACAAATAGAGTTTGTCGTGGCTTGTAGATAATCAACCCTTACAGATGGAGATGAGTAGAAGATTTTTCTAGCAGAAAAGGCTCCATCTTCCTATCTAGAGAGGAGTCACCCATGAATAGGTAGTCAACACCAACATTTTTCAGAAACTCTAATGCATGGAGGAATGCAGGGCTACATGGTAAAGCAAACCTGTATGAAAATAGCAAGCAACTTTATGCAAATGGGGAGGAAATCACATAGCATAAAATCCACATCCACCACATGAATGAATTTGGGGGTCCATGATGAAATGGAAAATGAGCAGCAACATCACTCCCAAGTGTGAATGAGAAGGAAGCCATAGCCTGAAGGAGGACTTCAGACCTGCAAGATGAAGAATAGAGGATTGGGGACTGGGGAGTTCCATGATAGCTGCAAGGAAGACCACCATTGTGAAAAGATGATTCATCATAACACCCACAACATTGAGGAAGGTTGATTACTTTGGTACAGTAGGAGGATGACCCCATGAAACCATGAACTAGGATATGAAAGGAAAGTTTCACATTGGGTTCTAAATCCCACATTGAGTATGTGGTTGGCAGGTTCATTCTTTTTAAACACGAGTACACAATCAATAGATAACTTAAGCAGGCCATGCTTATGGAAGATGTCAAGGCTCATGGGTGGTGGACCTGCAACTAGCCAAATATGACCTAGGATAATTTTTGACCACCCAAAAAAAGAGCAACACTTGGAAAATTATGGGCAAATTAGGTAAGGTTGAGGGAAGAAGAAAAGTGACCTATGATGTTATGATCATATCGTGATGTCATGAGCCAAAGATCAAAGGGGTGCGATGCTATGATGAGATCAAGACATCACGAGCCCAAATGAGAAGAGGTAAGATATTACATCATTTTTGTGATGTCAGGAAATAAATAAAAGGTTGAGGAGATGTTACGCCAAGTATGATTCGTATGATCAGAGCTGTCTCAGATAAGATGTAAGATGCTATGGAATGTAAAGAATTGAAATGTTTCAAATGTATATTGTTGTGTCGGACCCACTAGATGGTGATGAAAAATGGGAATTTAACACTTGGCACATGTAGATTGGGAGATGTGGATTGGGGAGTAAAGTGAAAATGAATGTAAAAAATGAAAATTCAAAAATGTTTCAATGCATCAAATTTCAAATTATGAAAGTTTTAAATAAATTTAAATGTTTTATATAGTTTATACTATATAGACATTTAAATTTTTCATTTTAAGCTCTATTCATAGCCTGGGAGCTAAATTTTCAAATTGATCTCAGGGGCATGATTTTTATCAAAAATATGTTGTGTAGCGTACCATTGGAACCAGGAAGAAATGAACTTTCCATTTTTGCTGTAAATTTTTGCATAGGTATTTACTAGAAGCATCTATAGGAGGTTTTGTATTTCTTAGGGCTTCTCAGTACAAATGCAAATTTGATTATTTCAGATGAAATTAAAATTAGATATAGCCATAATTTCATCATTTTTGACTTCATCAACAACTTTAAGGGAAATTTGATTGTTTTAAATGCAATTGGTTGTAGATGATGTTTTTGGCAACAAAATAGTTGATTTCATGACAAAGGCAGAAGTGACATGCCAATATCAGATATCGAGGACCCTTGTACCTTTGATGTGTACCTAATATTTTTTTTCTGGAGATATGTTGCAGATTTTTTTAGAAGGATATATTAGATATTTTTGCATCATTTATAGTTTTAATTATAGGTAGATGAAGGAAGATTAGTTTAAAAAACAATCAGATTGAAGACCATTTTAGTGGGACACATGTCAATTTTAGATTATAGACCTTGAAATATCTTCTCTTCTATATATTCTTCTCTTATTTTCTTTGTAAGGGTTCCAATTTTTTGAGATTTTCTCATGATTGTGAGACCGGATAGGTTCCAGAGTTAGAGAATTTCCTGACTATTGTAATACCATCGTCAGTATTCCTCTATTATGAACTATAGTAGTGTATTTATTTTGAAGCATTTTAAGATATATAGTCATTCCTTGGTGTTATTTTCAGAATTTTAATATACAGATGATGTATTGCTTTCAATGTAATTAATACAAGAACTTCATTTTCTTTAGTTTCATTCTGATTCTCAACTCCTTCCTTTGTTATATGCAATCTTTTGTGTTTGAGAATGAAGAGCTTAAACTCATTTTTAATCCTTCAAGGCTGTAGGTGTGGATAAATTTTCTAGTGGAACAAAGATCCATGTAAATGCTTGTTTACATTGACAGGGTTGTAGGTTACACTAGGAGGATTTTACCATAAGCATGAGAGTTATTATGAAGATTGATGTCTATTTGCAAGTTAGATAGATAGATCAAATGTCTGGATATACAAGTATACTTTAGGTGTCTATGTGTATGTTAAGGTTTAGTTGATGCCCAATGGATAAGGGACTGGTTAGCTTAGAGATTGCATGTTCTCTGTTGTTGCATACTTGGGTTATGTTGAGATCCAAATTATCAATCAAATATCTTTCCCTTTATGTTTAAGAGTTGAAAGAGTTTCCCTCACTTGGTTTATCAGGTTCATGTGCTCTATTATTAGCTATTTCATGACCATGAATGCTTGCATAAACATAGAAGATTAAGGGATTTTATTTGTTATTGAGATTGAGTTATATGCCTTTACATTGGTACCATATAAAGAATTAGAGGTCCACCCACCTAGGTCTTACAAAGCCTAAAGAAGAAGAAGGAATAAACCTTATGGTTGGCCCAAGATTGTAGTCAAGTGCATCCATTATAGAAATTTTCTAGCCTTAGATGTTATTGGTTTGGTTTCTTGGTTGTTTTCAAAATTGTTAAATTAGGAGCCAACACACCTAATAGAGTTTAGAGCTAGGAACAACCCAAAAGTGATCTGCCAAGGTAGAAGCCAAACCACCTCAGAAGGACACCATCAAAACTCAATAGAGAACAACTATCCCATACTCAAGTGATATTGCTATCCCTATATTCTAAATGTGGCCAAATGAAAGGAGGTCTAAATAGAGACACAAAAGGCCACAAAACCTCCCTACTCAAAAATTGATTCACCTTTCACAAACTTGACCATTCTACATGATTTGAGTTAGCCAAATCCACTTTGACAAATGTTTCATTGAAGTTATTTTCTTATTCTTTCACTTTTCTTTCTTCCTCTCATCACTATTTTCATTCCTTCTTACATTGTTGTTTACATTCCTTCTAAAGTTCATATTCTATTATCTTATATTTGGTGTTATCATGTTGTTCATTATACAAAACCTTTTGTATGTCCCAAATTATTGCAAATTTAACATGCTATAAAATTGGTTCCATATCTAGGTCCAAATTGAGTAGTATGTAATCTGCAATCCCTAGCAATATGTCCAAATTTGTTGCACTTATAACAAATAACTCCATTTCTTATGACATTTTTTTCTCCCAATGATCTACTAGTTATAGGGTTAATAATCTCATACATTCCATTATTATTATAAAATCTTGGCTTCCTACATTCATTAGATTTATGTCCATAAGAAAAAAAAATTAAAAAAAAAAAAAATTTAGAATACTTACCTGTATAATCTTTCTTCATATGTTCAAGATGATTACATGCAAAGAATGTTCCATTAAATTGTTTCTTCACTTCTTTAGGTTGTTTAATTTTATTAGATTCCCCTTTGTTAGATTTTCTTGCTGATCTAGTTTTTGGTTCACTAGATAGATTGTTCCTTAGTAACTTCAGACCAGTTAGATGTTTCACCTTCAACAAATCTAATCTGTGTCTTGTCATAAATAGGTCTTTGTGCCATAATCTTCCCATCAAGATTCTTAGTTCTAGAATATAACTTCTCAAGATGTTGCTTTGTTTTTATAAGTCATCGTCTAACAATAGGGTTGTACTTCTCAAGTTCTCTATATTGTAGCTTTGTAGTCTCAAGTTTATATGTCACCTTGGTAAGTTTGGATTTTAGATCTGCATTCTCAAATTTCAAATTTTACTGACAATTCTTTCATCTTCCACATACTCATATTCAAGTTTGTAATCTCAAGTTCATGTTTCAAAATTTCACTATCCTTCTTCATTTTAGAAATTGTTTTAGAGTCCTTGATCTAATTATGTGAATCTTTCTTCTTAGATTTAGTTGATTCAATCCTCCCTTTCAATTTTTGAATGAAGTCTTGTGCATCTAAGTTTGATATTCATTTTGTTTCTTTCCTCTATAACTACATCAAGTTCCTTAAGAGATTCCTCTTGATTTGTCTATAACTTATCCATATCCATAGAGATATTACTCAAGTTGTTAGACATTCTCTGAGTAACTATGCCTTGATACCAATTATTAGAAATAGGGAATACTGAGAGGGGGGGGGGGGGAGGGGGGTTTGAATTAGTATTCAATAAATTTTTTCCCAACTATGATCTTTATACATGTATATATGATCAAAGTGAAACCCTTATTGATCTTTATACATGTATATATGATCTTTATAACTATGATCTTTATACAAGTATATATGATCTTTCTAAAACCATCATTTGTTAACTAGGGAAATCCTAAACAAGGGAAAACCTTAGTGGGGATGGTATCCACAAAATAATCCACTAATCAAAAGTATCTTGTGAAAGATACTGACCCTGTTAGGAGTTTATTACATCTATATAGTGTATCTATCCTTGTTAAAGGACTAGGCATTGTTAGAAGCATCAACCCCATTAGGAGTTGGTAATATAATACACATGTATGCAAGATAAGCCCACTATCAAACATGAAATTATATTATTACAATGCTATAAAAAGGATATATACAAAGAACATTAGAGTGATGATATCTTCAATATCCGATCTATCCTCTAGGTGCCTTCTCCAAAACTGAACATACACCATCTCTGCTTTGCTTTAGCATCAAATTAACATCATAAAAAGTGTGAATTAAAATAGTATATAATTATAGTATAATGCCACTTTTATTACAAAGAAAATTATCTTCCTTTATACAAAATTGTTTAACCAGTCAACCTTCAATAGCTTGTATGTTTTTCAAAGCTTAATTTTTTTTTTTCTAAGTGAAGGTTAACATCTAGAATTTCATCCCAACCTTGTTAAGTCATTATTTTGGTAAACCAAAACAACCCCTTAACCAAAATGCCTTTACTTTGTCATTTCCTCTATTCTTTCTGTCATAACACGTACCTAGAAAAATGTCCATAACTCTATCCACACATATGAAAATCTTTAGCACTTTTAACCACATGCTCTATACATCTTGTAATACCTTCCCTAAATTGTGCACATGTTGAAATGCATCCAATGAAGTGAACTAAACAAAATAATTTGACTATTCACTATTTTTCTGAATGACACTTAGACAAATTTGTTAGTCCAAGTATCAAAAACCTCATATCATATTTTTCTCTCTTTATAGTAGGTGTATGTTTCTATAAATGGAAACTTTATATCATCCTCATACATGCTCTTAGCCAAATTTCCAGCAACATTATATTAATATGATGGCAGAGTGACATTCTATTTGGGCTTATATAAGATCTTTAGCCTTCAAGCAACATTGGTATAAGTGTACATGCTCTTTTTGATGGCATCCTACTATTTTCATGTCTAGAAATTTCTACATGTCTCATGTTTTTAGTTGATAAATGGGTCATGTATTATAGACTTGTTTCTTCTATGATAAATATATTATTTTGGATCTCTATTGTCAAGTTACCTAGTTTAAGTTAGCTACTTCTTTGAGAGTTTTATTTTGTGGTAGATTTATGAGATATAGATAATGCATGTAAGTCCTTTGTTTTAGTATAGTTAGTCTGATGGGGTTGAGATTTTAGTATTGTGGATCTTGTGGACTATCTTTGAATGCTACATTATCAATTAGTTTGTAATATCAAATCTTCATATATTAATAAATATATAGGCTTTTATTAACTTTTGTTAACAAAAAAATTATTACAAGGAGGTTGGTTAGATACCATCAGCCTCCCATCAAAAAAAATACTTTTGATGTCCCCATGGTTACACCGATGCTTTGGAATCCTCTTTAAATGAAGAGGACAATTCTTATTGGTTCCAAGTTCAATCAAAATTACATATATTTCTCCTTTAAAAAAAAAAAATCTCTTTATCTTTCATTGCATTACATGATAATCCATTCACATAGTACTCATAGTGTAAATTACCAAGTTCTCCAATTAGTCATTTCATTAATAACTACATCAACACTTATGACCATTGATTCCAAATTTGTTGAAAGGGATGCTTGATGCTTGTGCAATGAAGCTTTAGTGTAGAAACTAGTTAATAAATAGTGGTTTAAATTTTATTGTAACCTCCCTAATAATTGATCTTTGGTGTATTGTTCAAGGGTTCTTAGAGAAGTCAAATGGTAGGAATCCTATGGGTTTTCATAAGCTTTTCATAACACAAATTTTGTTACACACATGGTTTTTAGGAGATGATATAAAACTATAAAAATAGAAGTTTATGGAAAAAATAAATTATTATAGAGTCTTCTAGTAATGCGTGTCATTACTGTCATGGTGTTTTAGGAGATCATGACCACAATTGTTCTATAGGAAATATTCCCCCATTAATTCATAGTGAATATAATTATGGTGTCAAATAGTCCTCAATTCAAGTTCATAATAGGCATGCAAAGAAATCCTATTTATCTAAGATCTAGGAGCATGATATGTGGAGGATAAATTTCCCCTTCTATGAAAAATTAATTTTTTTTATGGATTCTAGGGATGACTATAATCCAAATGTTAAGGTCACCTCTCATTGGTCTAAACTTGAGGTAATGGCTAGCAAGATCCTTAGTTTCAAATGGAAATGTTTAACCTTGTAATGAGTGTATAAAAAGTCTATAGTGTAATATTTCCATTGGAAACTCAAGTATATATTCCATAGGGGTCTTTATCCTTGTTTGAAAAACTTTGAGAATATTGCCACGATTCAAGTTGTATAGTCAACCATTACCTATCATCTCCCCTTCTAAGATCTCCATTCTGAATTTACTTTAGTGGTAGATATTCACCAATTGGAAAATTTCACAAATCAACCTATGTAGATTTGGTGAATAATTTTCACATATACGTGGAAGGGAATGTTACCCCAACTTTACCAAAAATGGGTCACACCTTGAGCCCATCACCACACAATTAATGCCATCGACTCTCTTTTTCATGCGATTAGCCAATCAAAATTATTTTTTGTACACAATAAAATAAACACATTCGCTTATGATTTTCAAAGGGAACTTTTTGTATGACCTAAAATTTTCGGTGGTTTTAAAAGGTTTTTTAGGAGAGGAAAATCTGCCCCATAATTATGAAAATGTGTGTCCCAAACTGATGCAAATTTCCTATCTATATTATGCATGGCCATATATTGGACAGACCATAATCACCTTGGAAATTACATATAACTTGTTTTTATTACATGAGATTCAAAAAATATTTTGTATACACTATAATATTCTTGTAGAATTCACTAAAAATGATTGGTATAAATACATTCATAGAACAACAGGTTTTGTCAATTTTGATAGACAACAAAGTCAATTTCCCAAATTATTGAGAGCATTGGCGAGAGATGACTACAATTGAGGAAAAGGTGAGTAATTAGACCCCTATCTATCTATAATTTTAGTTCATCCTTATTTAGTAGGCATAAGTTAGATTGTTAGTGGTCAGTTATCACCTAGGACCAGTGACCACAAAGTCACCCAGTAACTAGGGAGACCTAAGACATCTATATTTTATATTGTAGGTTGTACGACCAATGAATCCTATTTAGAAACATATATGCAATAGTTGACTATCACTTCTTCAACAAAATTTTTTCTTGGTAGCCCATATTTCTTTGGAGATTTTGAATATGAAAAAGGGTAAGAGTCCTAAATGTGGTGGAAGCCAAGAAATGCCAACCAAATACACTCACTAAACCTTGTCATCGTATTTTAGTGCTAAAAAAATTTGTGGCCAAAATCAGGGAGGCTACAACATCACAAGTACATTTGTAAGACTTCCAAAAAAAACATTCCCAACCATTACCACTGCCACTTCCACATATTGAATAAGTTGGAAAACCAAATATCTTAAATCACAATGAACTTGAAGATCTTTAGGTAAATACCCATATTAGCCAAGATCTTAAGGTAAATACCCAGAATAACTAGAATAATATAATCAAATTGGATGAGAATTAAAAGGATGGTGATGGTGCATGACCAGGAAAAGGAAGAAGGAAATATATAAAAAAGATTTGAAATCCAAAAAAGAACATAATTGGGATCTATCAATCATAAATTTTCAAATAGAATAGGCCTCAAAGTATCCATTCATTGGACCTGTGCACAATCTAAATGAAGGTGAGGCTCTAGTAGAATGCAGATGTATGACATGCTCAAGGATAAATAAAAAGAAAAAGAGGTTGTAGCTAAAAATTGACATCACAAAAAAGAATATTGGTAATGTTTATGAGAAGAAAATCATATATGGAGTGGAACAATCGGTGATAAGATGGAAAACCAAGGAGAAATTTCAACATGTTAGGAATGCCAAAATATTTTAATTTTAGGAGAAAATATAGATGAAGCCTATTGAAGTAAAAGGCTTAATTGAATCTCTTCTTCAAAAAGAAATGGAAGTAGAAGAAATGGATAAAGATTTTTAGTTAAGTGTTTTCTTTTATATTTTGAGCAAAGGGCATGCCATGACAAACTACTCATCATTGAGTGCTTTTTCATACTTTTTGAAAGTTTTTAACTATTTGAGTAGTCACTAGTTAGTAAATAATGGATAGGAATGAGAAAGTTTCCTTGCTAAGGTTGAAAAGGAATATATCAAGGTAAAAATTATAGAGTCAAATTTTATTGCATTATGTTTAGATGAGGTGACAACAAGAGACAATACTTCTTGGGTATGGATGTATGTGTACACTGTACACAATTTTGTCTTCCAACCTAATCTAATAACTATTGTTAAATGAAGGATAACTCAATGACAAAAAATATATTTTAACTAGTAAAGATTTCTCTAATTGAGAATGGAGGTCTAAATGACATGATGATTTCCCAAAAGTTGGTGTGTGTTGGAGTAGACAAAGCTTCAATAATGCAAGGTTGCAAGAATAGTATTGTTACAAAGTAAACATATTTTCTTGCATCTTACATTGTTGGAATTCATTGCATGGCCCATAGAATGAATCTAGCTTTTGGAATTGTTAGTGAATATTTTCAAATATACAAAGTTGAAGTTTTAAGCAAAGAGGTGAACAAACACTTCTGTTAAAGTCCTAAATGATTCAGGGAGTTTCAACAGTATGCCAAGGGATTAACTAATGGGAGAAAGCTTCTTAAGGATAATGATATTAGATGGATCTCTTTGGATGGACCAACACATTGAGTTTTTTTCTGAACATCCATCATTTCTTGGTACAATGGAGTCAACTAATGATGAGGGTGGCTAACAGAAATATGGTGAGCTACTTGAAAGGTTAAGTAATGTAAGGACACTCTTAATGTTAGAAACCATTATCCCAATGCAAGAGAAAATAAGGAATATAATGAATAAGATCAAGTAAAATTTATGTATATTGTAGAATATAATACACTCCATAACCTAACATGTGTGCCCCTTGATAATCTCTATAAAAATCTAGCTTCATTTTGTGTTGATGAAAATTGTTAGGGTTGACTAGAATCAAGGGTTTGGATAACCCTAATACTTTTTTTAAAGATTGATGTAAATGGGGAGTTATGTGCCAATATAAATAGTGTTGAGAAACCAATGCACTACTATAGGAGGTTAGTGTCCACAATAAAATGAAAGAAACCCACACTACCAAAAGTAACTGTTACAAAGGAACTGTTTGACAAGATTATTAAGACTGTAATTGATTGTGTGAAGGAAATTTCTTTAAGATTTCCTAAAAACTTAGAGAAATATTGCCTCCACATTAATTAATTAAAGAAATGTGTATTGTGTTTCCTAATTATTAGAGTCTTAGAAGTCTAAAATATTTTGGAGATAAGTTAATGGTTTTGATAGATAAATTTTGCAAAACCAAAGAAATCAATGGGGTAATTATAAATGGAAGTTTATATGAATCTCATTTGAGAGAAAAAATCAAATAATTTTATAGATACAATAAAGGAACAATATGATCTTATGTGGAATCTCAAAGAAGAAGGATCAATAATCAAGCTTTGGAGAAATCTAACTTAGAGCAAAGTGTTGAAGGATTCAATATCAGAATATTTCAAGCTTTTTGATTTATGTTTGACCATGATATTGGGATTTGTAGAGGATGAGAGAGTTTTCAGTGCTTTGGGGTTCCTAAAGTCAAAGGTAAGAAATATACTAGAGTACAATTTAGAAAATTGCCTAAGGTTGTATACATCTACAAATGAAGTGTAATGATCCCATGTTTTAGCCTTCACGTTCTCCAAAGTCTAAGTGGAGGATAAGAAGAAATTAAATTAATTTCTTATAAAGTCATTCAATTTAAAGGTGAATTTTTATTTAATTAATTTAATTATTAATTACAAGGGAGTAGCTTCTAGGGTATGTATTAATTATTGGAAGGATGGAAGCCTCTCGTCATTTAATTAATTATTGCTAGGGAGGGATTTCTAGAGAATGCATTAATTATTGGAAGGAGGAAGCTTCTAGCACTTGCAATTAATTAATGTTTTAGTTCTTTCTAGAAGGGTGAAGGAATAGGATAAATAGGGGTGAGAGTCTCATTGTTTAGCATTGGATTATTGTATCAGATGATTATGACTTGCATTTGATAAGAGCTTGGATGTGTGAATCACACTCCCTTCTTTTGGCAATAGAGGATGCTCATTCTTTGTTGTAACATTCTCGATGTCATTCCCTTATGGTTTGGCCTTTGGAATACAACTCTTTATAATTGATTGCAGCATTCTCAACATTAATATAATTTCAGCCTTGGTTTAGCTTTTGGGCATTCCTGGGTGTCCATTACATGAAGTCAATAATTTTCCCTCAAAAAGGGAACAAAAATTATGGAGGAAGAAATTTCAAAGAAGAGGGTTGAGAAACATTTCAAACAATAAAATTAGTAACTCAAATAATGTCATTGGTAGCATTCATGTCAAATTTTAGTATCAGGTAAGCGTATGTATGCAAATTAGAGATGCTAGATAATTGAGAGGGGTGGGGTGGGGTGGGGGGGCGAGGGTGGGGTGAATCAATTATTCATTGACCCTTAATAAATAATTTGAAAACTTGAAAAATTAAAATTTCAATAACTTGTCTCAGTAACATATAGAAACTCAACAACGATATCCAATTTAATCTTTGCAATAAACTATTAACTTCATATACTGATTATCAGAGTAAACTTGATGTATATACTGAGTTGCAACAAAATATAATAAAACATTAACTAACATGCAACAAAATCATCCACACATTTTGACATAGATTTTTTATGTGGAAACCCCATTAAGGAAAAAACCACCTATGAACCAACAAGCCAAAAATCTTACTAAACTAAAGTGAGCTCTATTAGGAGCCAACCTTGTTAAAGGCTACATGCACATTATTACTGTGACCCTATTAGGGGATTTTCACCAAAGATCATCTAGACCTTATCACTCCTCATTTGAGTGGCCTACTCTAAAGGGCTTACAAAAATTAATGTCACCATGCAAATGGATTTACAAATAAAACTATTAAGTCCACTTGGTCAAAAAAATTTCTACTACAATTGTTAAAGAGTAATGATGAAATGATTTGATATGTAATGAAATTACCTTTGTTATTTTAGATCTCCATTTCCCTCATATTTTCTCTTCTAGATGATCCACTCACACAAACATCAACTTCACACTTCACTCGCTAGATTTTACAATGCTGCTCTTCCTGGCGAACCCTTCTTTCTTCTTATTCACAAATGACTTGATCAAGAATAATGAACAACTTGTTCATCCCTTAAATAGTCAAATTATTGGTGCTTAAACATAACCATTTGATCTTCATCCAACTTAGATACATTGAAACTAGACTCTTGAGTATCATACTTTGACCTCCATTTCAAATGATTAAATAACCATCATCAAATCTTCTTTGAATTTCTCTAGTTATAGATCTCATAAAAAAATTCTTCCTTAACTTAGAAATTTCTTGATAAATCTATATTTTCATCAAATGTCAGCCTCAAATTCATTCTTCCAAAGCTATTCTTCTTTCCTTTTCTTGGTTAACACTACACTCCCTTGGACAATGTTAATCTTGATTAACACTATTATTTCTTGGTTACTACTATTTATTCCTCACTTCCTTTCTATATGCTTGGTGACTGTTAGTCCTTCAGTTACTGACCTCATTGACTAGCTTGGTGTAACTTGTTGTTTATTTGTCTACTCACTTTACAACCAACATAACTTGCTTATACACAATATCAACACTTAATCAAGTCATGTAAAATAATCAAACCAACGTTATGCTATCAAAGTCTAACTCATTAGGTTACCATTGAAATCCACATACTTATCAATAGTTTCAATCTACTTTCTTCAAATCCTCTTCATCAATCAAATTCTCTTCATCAATCAAATTATATAGAACTCTATTAAATTAGCATAATATTTTACCAATTTAGGCTTGAAATCAATGAAAACTTAACAAATGATATGACTCTTCTACATATATTATCCTCCTTATCTTTAGCATAATCAGTTGGGGCTAACAATACCCCCCTTTGGCATTGATGGAAAGACATTATCATATATCATTATACAATGAAAAAACCATCAAACTAATATCTTTATCTCTAACTCCATTAGGCTCTATTCTCTTCAATAGGTTCTCTACTTTTCATTAGGTTCTCTTCTCTTTATCAAGTTTTTTTGCTCAGTATACAACTCAAAAATTTATTCATATTCTCCATATACCTCCCCACCCCCCCAAGACATATTTCACTATTAAAAAGTAATAGCATATTCTCCCCCTTTGGGTGATCATCTTCATACAAAATCTTCAACATGTTTCATATCTTATCTTCCATACATTACTCTCTCCCTTTGACTCTTTTGTTTCATCTTAGACTTCATCAGGTTCATACATTACTCTTCCGCTTTGAAAAAAATTCCAAAGGTAACTATAAGCTTTAATTAGAAACTTATAAAACCTTGTAGTTATTCCTTGAATCTTGCATGTATCGTTACATTTTATGCATTACAATCATTTTCACTACTCTAGGATAATTCCAAAAGTGTGAACTCCTGCATCAACTCCATATATGTATGTATGTATGTATAATTATGAACCATGAATTATGTTGAAAATAGATTGATACAAGTATGATAAATGTGTTTGAATCATTATTTTTCACTGATGTCAGACCTGCTACTTGCTAGCAAGACAATTACTTATATGATTTAAGTACTATCATTTATTTGATTGATGAAGATGATTTGATCAAATGAGGTAACAATAGCACCTAGAGGAAAGGTTGAGTTATGATATAAAAAGGAGTACAAGAATCAATTAAGATAGTGATATTATAGTGAATTTATAATCCACTTAAGGTTACAAAGTTTGGTTACACTGAGTATGTTTAGAAGAACAAGTTAAATGAAGTTTTTCTACCAAGCTTGACTGAGTAGACAGTAGGTGCCAAGAAAAGTTAGTGCAAGTTGAGTAGAAAATTAGTTGTAGCCAAGCAAAGTTAATTTCAGTGCAAGCCAAGTGAAACAGTGTAAGCCAAGTAAAGTTTAGTTGATGTCGAGCACTAGTAGACTTTAGTTCATGTTGAGTGTTTTGACATTAGATGCCAAACAACATAGTATGTGTCGAGCATTAGAAGCTAGTTAATGTCGAGCATCACCATTATGAGAAAGATCAAGAGTTCAAAGAATCTGAGTTGACAAGTTTGATTTCTTGGATTGTGTGAACCATGTGGAAGATAAGGTTGATGAGTTGGTGGCACAGAATTCAAGATGAACTATTTTGAGGTGAATCCAAAGATAATTGAAGGAGAAATTTCTAGATGAGAATGAAATGAAATGAGTGGTAGATTTATTGAATCCTACCTAATGTTATGTAACCCTAAAATGGATGATGGAGGATGAACGAAAAAATATTTTAATTCTTATTTATAGAGATGATTGGTCAGAAGCAAATGTTGTCATGTGCAAGAACCTAAGGAAGACAAGGAGTCTAGGGTATTGCTTCATGCAATGACCTAATAGAAGAGACTACATTGGCAAGAAAAGCAAGAAGGCTTAAGGTTATGTATTCTTGAAGGGTGAACAAGTTAACAGAGCTGAAGTGTTCTAAAGCCAAGCAGAAAGGAGGACTAAAATAGAGATTTGTAATTTGCAAATGGAGTTGTAAGTTGTTATCAGATCAAGCCTTACCATTAATCTCTAATCAATGTATCAGTCTAGGGTAAATCCTTTGACTTACGATTGACCTAATAGTCATTTGTAACATTCAAAATGAATGATCTTAAGTCCTCTA
Organism: Cupressus sempervirens; assembly: GCA_028749045.1. NCBI lineage: Eukaryota > Viridiplantae > Streptophyta > Pinopsida > Cupressales > Cupressaceae > Cupressus > Cupressus sempervirens. The sequence goes on along the minus strand of CM053785.1, from coordinate 518,754,087 downwards.
ACAAGGCTCACTCCTAATAGGGTGATTGAAATCCTTTAACTGGGTCACATTTAATAGTGTGCATTGTAACCTTTAACAGGGTTGACCTTTCATAGGGCATCACTTTAGAAGAGTGAGAATGAGTAGCATGTTATTGGTGGATTTTCCCAAATTGAGTTTCCATGTTAAATCATTGTGTCAAATGTGTTATTGAATATGTTATGTTTCATGTTTACATTTTTGCAAATTTATTTGATAGTAACGTACAAGTTTGAGTGATTGCATAATCTAATGGATGCATGCATGATGAATTTTTTTATGGATACGGGTTCAGTAAGCTGTGAAAAGTTTTATTTTTACATCTAGACTTTGGATAACTAATTCACCCCCCCTCTCAATTATTCTAAAGAATTCCAACAATTGGTATCAGAGCCATCTAGTTAAGAGGACTAGTTTGAAGGTATTAGAAGCACAGAGATCAAGATGTCAAAAAGAGAAGTATCCAAGCTTAATAGAGATAAATTTACTGCATGAAAAAGTCTAATGAAGCTACAACTAGGAGGTCTTGGAGATCATGCACAATCTATCATTATTGTTGAGCATACTGATCCTGCTGGAGCCTTAACTGCTGAAGATCTGAAAAAGAAGAAAGAACACAACTAGGCACTGTTGGAGATTGCCTCGGCCCTAAACTATTTCGAGTTTGATGATATCAAAGGTTGTGATAGTGCAAAGAAAATGTGGGATGCTCTACACACTATTTATGGAGGTGATAAGAATGTTCTAAGAGCCAAAGCTAAAAGTTTTAGCGATCAATTCAATGATATGAGAATGCAAGAAGGTGAGAATATTGCTCAATATTGCTCTAGGATAAAATATGTTAATGCAACAAGAGGAGCTACTGGTAAAATAGATGATGATACTATATTAAGTAAGGTTTTGAGAACATTGCTTCCTATTTATGCTATTAGAGTTTCTACAATACAAGAACTGAGATGTATGCGAGGCAATGATCTAACTCTTGAAAGTCTAGTGGGTAGGCTCACTTCTTTTGATTTATCTAACTTTGATAATTACAAACCTGAAAATATTGAATCTGCTTTCAAAGCTAAGCTATCATTAAAAGAACTTGATGAGAAGAAGAAGAAGAAAAAGACAAAATATGTGTTAGTGACAGTGATATAGATGAGGAAGATGTGGAACAACTTGAAGCACTATTAGCAAGGAGATTTCACAAAGGTAAAGGGAAGTTTAAAGGTAAGTTACCTATCATGTGTTTCAATTGCAATGAAGTTGGTCATATTGCTACTAGATGTCTATAGAAGAATAATTACAGAGGTGGTGACAAGTACAAAAGTAGAAGAGATGAATACATCAAAGACTACAAAGACAAAGGCAAGAAGTCCTGCTACATTGCTGAAGAGGAAACAAAAGATGGATCTAAAAAACATGATGATGAAGTGGTGTATGTTGTAATGAAGGATGAATTTGATGAGGATGAGGCAATTGCACTAGTGTCTTGTGTGAACAAGAATGATAGATGGATCATTGATAGTGGTTGTTCACATCACATGACTGGAGATAAAAGTAAGTTCATTACCTTGAATTAGTATGATGGAAATAGTGTAAGGTTTAGTAATGATGCACCATGTCTAATAAAAGGAAAAGGTTCTATTAAGCTCATAGAATAGATTTAATGTGACAATGCTTACTATGTTGAAGGACTTAACTATAATTTGTTGAGTGTGTCACAACTAAATAATTTGGGATGTAAGGCTGAGTTTGAGATCAAAATTGCTAAGATATATGATATTGAGGGAAAATTGGTTGGAAAAGGTGATCAACTAGATAGGTGTGACTATGAAACAAGAGGTTATGTCATGTTAATTTTGATAACTTGGTTAGTATCAGTAACATGAGAAGAGTCAGAAGTTTGCCTAAGTTGAAAAAGCTTTACAATATAATTTGCAAACAATGTCAGTTAGGAAAAATGAAAAAGTCAACTTTTAAGAGCAAGACTCTTACCTCTAAAAGAATATTAGAGATTGTTCGTACTAACTTGTGTGGACCAATTGAAGTGCAAAGCTACAAAGGAGATAAGTACATTATGCTGCTTGTTGATGATTATTCTAGAATGATGACTATTATGTTTCTGAAATAGAAATTTGATGCTTTCCAAATGTTTAAGTGGTACTTAGCAAAAGTTGAGAAGGGAATAGGTAAAAGTCTGCAATGTTTGAGATCTAAAAGAGGAGGAAAATTTACATCAAATGAGTTTGAGATGTTTTGTAATGACAAAGGAATCAAAAGACAAACATCTACTCCTAGAACCCCTCCACAAAATGGAATTGCTGAAAGGAGGAACAAGTCTGTAATAGACTATGTTAGGACACTCATGATGGAGAAAGATGTTGCTTTGAAATACTGGAGAGAAGCTATAAGTACAACTGTCTATACCTTGAGTCGTGTACAAGTCAAGAAACTTACTCATTCAACACCTTTTGAACTATGGTATGGATACTAACCCAATGTGAAATATTTTAAGGTATTTGGAAGCAAATGCTATATTCTCAAAGATTTCATGAATTGCAAATTAGATGCAAAAAGTGAAGAAGGAATATTTCTTGGTTATTCCACAAGAAATAAAGCTTATAAGTGTTTAAATACTAACACTAAAAAAGTTGTGGAAAGTGTAAATGTGAAATTTGATGAATATATAAAAGTATACGAGGCTCAACCTATGAATGAACCATAAGAATATAAATCATTTGTATACTTTTATGAAGGTATGCCTACTGAAGAAGATGTTGTAAATCAAGTTACAAACCAATAGCAAGTTTTAGTGACTGTTGAGTCACATACTATGAATGCCAAGTTGCATTTAGGAACCAAGCAACATTCAGGTGTTGAGTTATAGAATGAAGTTGAGGCACATTCTGATTTTGAAATTAGTGTACATGAAAGAGATGTTGAACTACTTGAAAAAGAGGTACATAGTGATTCAAAAGTTGAGAGACCAAATGTAGAAGTAAGAGCTAAACCAAGATCGTCTAAGTATGTCAAGAGACATCATTCTGCTACACAAATCATCAGAGATAAAGATGCTAGACCAATGACAAGGAACAAGTTGAGAAATGATACATTTTTGTTGAGAATGAAAGAACCTAAAACAATGAAAGATGCCTTAGAAGATATGGACTGGAGTAAAGCCATGGAAGAAGAGATTGAACAAATTGAGAAAAATAAGACATGGATTCTAGTTCCTAGACCAAAAGACAAAAATGTGATTCGTACCAAGTGGGCATATAGAAACAAGTTAGATGAAAATGGTGAAGTCACAAGGAACAAAATTAGTTTGTAAAGGATATGCATAGGAAGAAGGGATTGACTATGGAGAATCATTTGCCCCTGTTGTAAGATTGGAAGGAGTAAAAACTTTTCTTGCTTACTCTGCATACAAAAGTTTCAAAGTTTATCAAATAGATGTCAAGTCTACATTTCTGAATGGTATATTGGAGGAAGATGTTTATATAGAATAGCTAGAAGGATTTGTTGATGCTAACAATAAAAACATGGTATGTAGACTAAAAAAGCTTTATATGGTTTGAAGCAAGCACCAAGAGCATGGTATGAGAGACTACATAATTATGTAGTGAAGATTGGATTTGAGAGGACTGATGATAACAAAAATCTATACTTGAAGACAGAGAAAGGAAAAGGTATTTTATTATCTAATTTTTTTTTTGATGATATCATATTTGGAGGTCAAGATAGTTTATGTAATGCTTTTGCAAATGAAATGAAGCAAGAATTTGAGATGTCTATGTTTGGAGAGATCAAGTTCTTTGTGGGTTTGCAAGTACATAAGATGAAATATGGTATATAAATCACTCAGTCAAAGTATGTAAAGAAGATATTGAAAACTTTTGGATTGGAGGATTCCAAACGAGTAAGTAAACCTATGGTGATAGGACATAAATTTTCAAAGAATGATGATTCAGCTAAGGTGAATCAAACATTATACAAGTCTATGATTGACAAATTACAATATGTAGTACACAACAAACTTGATATTGCATTATCTATAGGGATAGTTGTAAGATTCTCTACTAATCTTAGGGAGAATCACTTGATGGCAGTAAAGAGAATAATGAGATATCTGAAAGGAACATAGGACTATGGTCTATACTACAAGAAAAATGAAAAATTTGAATTGAGAGCCTATACAGATGTTGATTGGGCTAGAAATGTTGATGATAGAAAGAGCACTGGTGGAGGAGCATTTTTCTTAGGCAAAAGGCTGGTCACATGGACTGACAAGAAATAAAACTACATTTCTCAATCTACTACTGAAGTTGAATGTGTTGCTGCTACTATAAATTATACAAACATTGTATGGATCAAACAACTACTCAAAGGTATGAAGGAAGAAATCACTGAACTTTTGATACTTTATTGTGATAATAAAAATGCTATAAATATATCAAAGAATCCTGTGATGCATACAAAGACTAAGCACATTGCAATCAAGTATCATTACTTGAGAGAATTAGTTCAAGATAAAGAGGTGAAGATGGAATATGTCTACACCAAAGAACAAATTGCTGATATATTCACAAAAGCATTACCTAAGGATTATCATGAGTATCTAAGAGGTAAACTAAGGGTGATACCCCTATCCAAGGCTATCTAAGAAGCATGAGAAGTGCCCTGCATCAAACAAGTGAATTGACATATGTTATACATAGATGCAGTGGATCTTACTTTAGGAGCTGCCTAAAGTAATCAAAGAGATGAAGCTATAAAATAGTCACAAGCAAGGTGACAAAGCAAGAAACTAAAAAATATTCATATTTGCATATGAAGATGACACGTCTTTGGCATTATTGTCAAAGAGGGAGAAATAGATTGGTTATCAAGAAAAGTGTATTGAGATCAGGAATCACAGAGGGAGAAATCTAGATATAGAAGATACAAAACTATGGAATATCTACTGAGAGGGAGATAATGTTGAGGGAGATATAAGAAGTGATCAAAAGGAAGTCATAAGAATGAGTTGATTGATTATCTGTTGATCATAACAAAATTTTGTAACCTATTTAAAAAATGGAAGTTATTGACAGAGGGAGAGATTTCAATAAAAAAAATTATTTTTTTGGTATTCTGTTGGTCTTATTGATTAAGTTTGGTTAGTTTGGTTTGCCATCAATGCCAAAGATGGAGATTGTTGAAAATAGATTGATACAAGTATGATAAATGTGTTTCAATCATTTTTTTGTCATTGATGTCAAACCTGCTACTTGCTAGTAAGACAATTGCGTATATGATTTAAGTACTATAATTAATTTGATTGATGAAGAGGATTTGATCAAATGAGGTAACAATAGCACTTCAAGGAAAGGTTGAGTTATGATATAAAAAGGAGTACAAGAATCAGTTAAGAGATTAATATTATAGTGCATTGATAATCTACTTAGGGTTGCAAAGGTTGGTTACACTGAGTAAGTTTAGAAGAACAAGTTAAATAAAGTTTGTCTACCAAGATTGATCGAGTAGACAATAGGTGCCAAGAAAAGTTAGTGCAAGTTGAGTAGAAAATTAGTTGGAGTTAAGAAAAGTCAATTTCAATGCAAGAGGAGTGAAACAATGTAAGTTGAGTAAAGTTTAGTTGATGCCGAGCACCAGTAAACTTTAGTTCATGCTAAGTGTTGTGACATTAGATACCAATCAACACAATATGTGTTGAGCATCAGAAGCTAGTTAATGCTGAGCATCAACATTATGAGAAAGATCGAGAGTTTAATGAATCTAAGTTGAAAAGTTTGATTTCTTGGATTCTGTGAACCATGTGGAAGATAAGGTTGATGAGCCGGTGGCACAAAATTCAAGATGAACCATTTTGAGGTGAATCCAAAGATAATTGAAGGAGAAGTTTCTAGATGAGATTGAGATTAAATGAGGGGTAGATTCATTGAATCCTACCTAATCTAACCTAACCCTAAAATTGATGATGGAGGATGAATGACAAAAGATCTTAATTCTTTATTTATAGAGATGACTGGTTAGAAAAAAATGTTGTTATGTGCAAGAACCTAAGGAAGGCAAGGAATCTAGGGAATTGCTTCATGCAGTGACCTAATAGAAGAGACTACATTAGAAATCAAAGAAAGAAGGCTTAAGGGCATGGATGCTTGAAGGGTGAACAAGCTAATAGAGATGAAGTATATGAAATCCAAGCATAATGGAGGGCTGAAATAGAGATCTATAATCTACAAATGGATTTGTAAGTTGTCTTCAAATAAAGCCTTACTATTACTCTCTAATCATTGTATCAGTCTAGGGTAAATCCTTTGGATTAAGGTTGACCTAAGAGTCATTTGTAAATCCTTTAATTGAGTGACATTCCAAGTGAATGATCTAAAGTCCTCTAACAAGGATCACTCCTAATACGGTGATTGAAATCCTTTAACCAAGTCACATTTAATAGTGTGCATTATAACCTTTAACAGAGTTGGCCTTTCACAAGGCATCACTTCAGAAGAGTGAGAATGAGTAACATGTTACTGGTGGTTTTTCCCAAATTGGGTTTCCACATTAAATCATTGTGTCAAATGTGTTATTGAATCTATTATGTTTCATGTTTAGATTTTTGCAAATTGATTTGACAGTAACCTACAAGTTTGAGTCATTGCATAATCTAATGGATGCATGCATGATGAAATTTTTTTATGGATATGGGTTCACTAAGCTGTGAAAAGTTTTATTTGTACATTTGGACCTTGGATAACTAATTCATTCTCCCCCTCTTTTTTATTCTAAAGAATTCCAATAGAATTAATGTAATATTCATATTACTTTGTGAACATTAGATAGAGGAAGAAACCCTAGTTTACCTCTTTGATACTCAAAAGAATCATTAAGTAATGGCTTAGTGAATATAACTTCTATCTTCTCTTTTGACTTCACATACTTCAATCTAACTTGTTTTTCTTGAATTTTCTGTCTCCAGTAGTGATACTTGATAGATATGTTCTTTGTATTTACATGCATCACATGGTTATTTGATATGTTAATAAAACTTGTATTGTCACAATTGATTATGACAAATTCTATGACTTTCTCTTGCACACCTTCCAACAATTATTTTATCCATCCAATATTTGAACAATTAATTTTATTAGCTATATATTCATCTTCAGCAGTTCACTGTGAGATACAACTTTGCTTCTTACTTATCCATATCACTAGTCTTTCTCCTAAAAATAAAGCTTCACCACTAGTACTCTTTCTATCATAAGCATTTTATGCTCAATGAGCATTAGTGTAGACTCTTATCTCAAAATATCCATATTTTTTGTACCATAATCCATAATCTTTAGATCCTTTTAGATATCTAAAGATTCTTTTCATTGCTGTCATTTGTATCTCCTTAGGATTGGCTGAAAATCTTGATACTATTCCAACTACATGTGCAATAACAAGTCTCTGTCAACTACTACATATTGTAAGTTCCCAATCATAGATCTATATAGTGTTTCATTCACTTCTTCCAATTTGTATTCCTTATACAACTTATATCCAATGACCATTGGTGTGCTAACTGATCTTGACCCATCCATACCAAATGTTTTCAATATCGCCTTGATGTATTTGGATTGAATAAAATATATTCCTCCTTTAGGTTGATGAACTTGTAAAAAAATAAAGAATTTAACTTTACCAAACATTTAAATCTCAAATTATTTACTCATTTGATCGACAAATAACTTAAACAACAATTCATTTCCTCTTTGAAAAAATAAAATAAAAAATCTCTGCTATTAAGACTAGTGCAGGGGCACCTAGGTGGGCTCATGGAAGACCTAGGGCTCATAGTATATTTTTTCTTGTATCGGTGCTAACTGCAACACTTGGTGAATGATAGGGTCAACCTAATCCTAGGTTGAGGTGAGTTAAGGTGAGAAAAGCCTAATGAGGCCTAAATTGCTCATAGTTGCTTAATTAGGCCTAAATTGACCATCTTTGTGTTTAGAAGGGTAGAATGGTCAAATAAGTGGTTTTATGGCCTTCTTACTTGTTGCTTATCCATTTAATCCTTCTATAAAGGTTTGGAAACCTTTGAATCAAGTTTGAGGATAAAACACTCAGATGTAAAAATTGCTAAAAAATTGTCAATGTTGTCATTGACAACATTGTCAACTTTTTGTTGCATTCGAGAATTTTTTTAGTTAGGATTAAATAAATTTATAAAATAGTTAGGATAGGATTTGGGATTGATTTATAAGGCCATCCTTAACCTTTTTATAGGGTTGGAAGTTTGAGCAATTCTGGTGTGTATGGACTATCAACAAATTAATTAGTTACAGTTTTATGCTTTTGAGGATCTTGGCATTTGAATGGATTGAATTTGGATCTATACTGTTGGATAGTGTTGAAGGGGTTTGATTTGTGATTCTATATAGTTTTATTTTGTGTTTTTTTGAGGTTTTAGTTGCTTGAATATTTTTTTTCGTATTTTGTTACTCTATTGTTCTGAATCAAGTGCTTGACCAAAACGGAGTCATAACTCCCTCTCCCATTGTAGGATATATATAACCTCTTGGGATTTTGGAGATGACTCCTTGAAAATATTTTATAGTGAAGGATGGGCCCTAGGAAGCAAGGCAAACATTTTTATGGTGATGGCCTAGGCAAGGCAGTGATGCATGGCTAGGGATCATAGTCAAACGTAAAGTTGATAAGTGGGATTAAAAGCATAGTTTGCTTCAATAAATTTTTGTGAAAGGTAGTAGAACATGTGGATAAGCCCCAAAATATATGGGAGACATAAATGAAGGCTCCATGAAGTGTAATTCCTCATTCTTGTTTATAATGGTTTAAGGTCTTTTCAATCTTGCTTTTTAGGCTAAAATTGTGGCTGCACTATATAGACTGGTTGGGAATTGAAGATCACCATAACCCTTAAGATCTTTGAAAAGGGTATGAAGATCAAGAGTTAGTTCACCCCCTTATTAAGGAGTGTTTAAAGCTATTTGGGATTTTCCTCATTTGGAGGGCTAATTGCTTGTAGCCTTATTGCAAGCAAAATTGTGCAATTTCACATGATTCTTGGAATTTGATTAGGGTTTCAAGTTCAAAGGTGGATATAAGTATTGAAGGGAATCTAGATGCCTCCCTAGATGACCATTCTATCATTTGGAGTGTCAGATGAGTGGTTGGTGTTGTTTGTGGAATTGGTGTAATAAGACAACAAGGATAAGTCAAGCTTAGAGAATGGGGATTGAGAGTGATTGTTCTTACTAAATGATGTGCACTAGTTGAAGGGATAGGACCTCATAGTCAAGTACCTAAGGAGAATAGGGTATGAGAAAGCCCTATTAGGTCAAGGGAAATACCTAAGGAGACCTTAGAGGAACTAGGGTAAGAGAAAGGCTATTTGTCACATCAGAGACCTTATCTTCAACTTCACTCTCCAAGTTACATATATCACAATTGTCACTAGTTCAAACAAAATTAATCCTTATCAAATAAGAATGTAATCATTCATACCATGCTTAAGGTGATTTATTCAATCCATACAAGGATTTGTGTAGTTTTCGTACCATGTTCTTCTGATCTTGTTCCAAAAATCCTTCAAGTTGTTCAATGTGGACCTCTTCCTCTAGAATTCCATTCAAAAATAAAGACTTGACATCCATATTGTAGACCTCGAGTCTTTTGTATGCAACATATGCAAGTAGAGTTCTTAATCCTTCCAATCTTGCAACAGGGGAAAATATTTTACCATAATCTATTCCTTCTTCCTGAGAATATCCTTTACATATTACTCTTGCTTTATTTCTCACAACTTCTCCTTTTTCATTCAACTTGTTCCTAACAATATATTTTGTCCCAATCATATTCTTATCCTTGGGACTCAGTACCAGTTTCCATGTGTTATTCTTCTCAATTTTCTCTATCTCCTCATTCATAAAATTGACCCAATCTTCATTCTCCAAAGAATCTTTTATATTTCTTTGCTCAAACTTAGGAATCAAGCATGTGTTATCTCTTAACTTACTTCTTGTCATGACTCTAACACTCTTATCTCCAATTATCTGATTAATTGAATGGTGCTTTCTAACATATTTTGCTAAACCAAGATCAATTCTATTTTATTCAATATTTTCAACACTTAGTTAGGGTTATAATAGTGTGTTTGGTGTGCTTTGGTTGTGACTTAGATACTATAGGTTATTTATAAATGATTCCCTATTTTTGCTTGATTAACCTCTATTATGACTCAATTTTTTTCTTGGGTAAGTGCTAGGTGCTCCTTCCTATACACAAAAAAATCTATTGTAGTCTTTAGATTCTTCCTTGCTATGCTCATCATTGTTATCTACAAACTCATCAAATCTCACATTTTCATTTTCAACCATAGTGTCAGTCACTTTATTCAAACACTAATATAATTTTCTCCTAGTAGAGTATCCTAGGAATATTCTTTCATCTCCTTTTGAATCAAACTTTTCATTTCTAGGATTCTTACAATTATAAAACCTACTTCCAAATATTTTAAAATAAATTAAATTGATGTATGTTCATACTAGATTTTATAAGGTATTTTTGTGTACCTTTCTTCAAGTGTACTCAGTTAAGTATAGACAACAATACTGATTGCCTCTATCCATAATATTTGTGAAATTCCTTTCTCAATCAACACTGTTCAAGTACAATCAACAATGGATTTATTTCTCCTTTTTGTAATGTCATTCTCTTGTAGTGTTCTTAGTGTAGATACTTTCCTTTTAATTCCATTCTCATTATAAAAACCAGTAAACTCATTAGACATAAATTCTCCTCCTCCATCAGATCTCAAACATTTTTATTTTTTTAATGAATTTCCTTCTCAACTCTTACCTTATACTGCTTGAACATTTGAAATGCATTAGATTTAACTTTTTTAAATATTAGTATCATCATTCTTGAGTAATCATCAACAAATAAAATGAAATATTTATCACCATAATAGCTATCAAATCTCATAAGACCACATAGATTAGTATGCACCAAATCTAATATATAATTATATGAATGTGACTTTCTCAAGAAACTTATCCTAGTTATTTTACCAAGTTGACAATCTTTACATATAGAATTATCAAACTTATCCAAGCTCAGTAAACCTCTTACTTTCATCTTCCTACTAATTTTAACCACATTATCAAAGTTTACATGATAGATCTTCTTATTTCATAACAAAATATCTTCAACTCTAGAAAACAAGCATGCATTTTTAGTGGAATCTAGGTAGAATAGGTTACCTCTTGTTTTTTCTTTAGTCCAAATCAACTTTCCATGACTATCAAATATTTTCACCTTTCTATTTTGAAACTCTAGTTGGTGACTTGTGTTATTCAGTTGTGTAATAGTTAACAAATTGTATTTCAGACCTTGAACCCAATAAGCATCATCACATCTAATCCTTTCATTCATCATCCCTAAACCTCTTCCTTCCATAGGACATGGAACATTATTTCCAAGTTTTACATATCCACCATCATCAATATCACCAGTCATATGATGTGAAAACCACTATCAATAATCCAAGTATCATTCTTACTAACATGAGATATAAGATTTTTTTTCTTCATACCTCTCCTCCTTTGAGTCTTCTTTCACAAAAATACACATACATTCCTCAACTTCATTTTCATCATTAGATTCTCACTTAGTATGTTCTTCCTCAACTAGATAACATGATTTCTTTTCCTTTTCTTTATATTCTTTGTTCCTTCAATATTTGTTCTCCCTCTTTTCATTCTTATCACACCTGCTCTTTTCAGGACATCTGGATGCAATGTGACCAATTTCATGAAATTTGAAACAAATAAAGGGAAATTTATCTTTTCTTCTAGGTAGTCTCATAGACAATATTGTTTCCAACTCACCATTATCTTTCTCATTTGAATGATAATCACTCTCATATTTTTTATGGTTAGTACTCTTATCTTTCCTTTAACTTCCAATAGTTAGAGATGACTTGAATGCATTTTCTATTAGAATGGTTTAGAATCACTAAGAGGGGGTGGGTGGGTGGTGAATTACTTATCCTCAGTTTAGATGTACCAATTAAAATTTTTAACTCTTTAAACAACTTAGATCTAATCATTAATCCACTCGGTCTCAATCACAACTTATCAATAACATAAACTTGTAGTTCAGTGTCCCAATAATAACTTAACTTTTAGAATGTAAAACATTAAATAGTAAACATCTCAAATAAAATCTACACAAGTAAGACACCAAGATTTAACGTGGAAACCCAATTTTGAAAAAACCACTAGCAACATGTCACCAATTGTCTAATCTTCTAAAGTGAGCTATCTTAAGAGCCAACCCTGTTAAAGGTTACAATACACACTATTAGGTGTGACCTTGTTCAAGGATTTAATCACCTTGTTAGGAGTGTCTTGGTTAGAGGACTTAAGAACATTCCATTACAATTTCACCTTGATTAAAGGATTTACAATTTGCTATTAGGTAAACCTTGATTAAAGGATTTTAACTGATATAATGGTTAGAAAGTAACAACAAGTTGATTTGATAAATTTTAGAGTAATATTTTGTTTTATTACTACTTAAATCATTTTGATTTAACTAGTTAAGTTGTTACTCTTTAGTTCTTAAGCTTTCTCTTAGGTGCATTAATAATTAATCCTCTTATTTATTATTAATGTGCAACCTAGCTTTCTTAGGCTTTAGGGTTTCGTTCACCTTTAAGGTTGAACTCTTGTAATTATTTTTTTCATCATCTTGGAATGAATTTTGCTCTCACTTTGTTGAGAATTCCAAGCTATGCATTTTTCCTTGTCTGGTTTCCCTTCAACAATAGGTTATTTGCATGTAGGTGTTCTTGGTGAACTGTGAAGTTGGTTTTCTCAACTTCTACATGGTATCAGAGCTTTCTTACTACTGCCTAGTCTAGAGATCTTGAAGCCATGATTCGAAGATAGAAAACCCATCTTTTCATGATTTTTTCTCTTCAATCCAGAGGAGCCTCCTTATTCTGGTGTACTTAGGAAAAAAATGGACACTGCGATCACACTCAAAAGGCTTGGTATAGTCAAAATTCATATAAAATTTTTCAATTTTGGCCATAGTAGCTAGTGAAATTTTTTTGGCCTCCCGAGGGTCGTACAAATTCAAAAAAAAAAAAAAAAAAAACAAAAAATGTTTTAAAAAGCTTTTTTTGGGCCTTTGCCCGATGGCACCAGCGTGCCACCCCACCGCCATTGGCAGGCTGCCCATGCCTAGCTAGAGCCCCGCCTCCATCGGCGTGCCACTGCGGCTCGACCCTTCCTAGCCACTGTCGGCATACCACCCACCTATCGTTGGTGTCGACACTACACTGCTCGGTGACCATTGCTGCTATCGTCTCACCACCTAGCAATAACCACCAACCATTGACATCATTTTCTAGCTAGGTGATGTCAGCTTGCCAACATGCAATAAAAACTATCTGACCAACGTATTTTATTTCTAGCACAATTTTATTTGCAAGTGCTAACATCATTTTTTCAGTGAGTAAATTTTTTTTGGGAAGACCACCATTTGATGGCCATACGATCATCAATTTTTTTCCATTGTCTATAATTCTCTAGAGAGCTCATTTTTTGGAGGAGCATTTCATTTTTTGGCCATAACTTGAGCATACAGAGGTGTTTTTTCAATCCAAAAGAAGCACCATAAGTTGGTTCTGAGCCAAAGATGATGATGCTAGTTTTATTTTATGACATGGCTATTTTTTCTCCTTTTTTGATATTAAAGTAGAGGCTTCAGTTTCCTCCCTCTCTATATTTGGTTTTCTTCTCAATTTTTGTGCTTTCCATAGTTGTTTATTTGGTTTGCAAGGGATATATGTATACTTTATGTGGGGGGGTGCATTTTTCTTTCTGTAGTTTAATTTAGAAATGACCCTTCTACTTTTGTCTACTTTCTCTCAGTGGTGAACTCTTCTATCGCCTGTCTTACACCTCACAACTACCATACTTGGAAAGGACAAATGACTAGATTGCTTATGGAAAAGGGGTTATGGTCATGCCTTGATGCAGATCTAGTAGTTCTACAGAGGCCTTATGAGGTTCTTATGTAGACAATAAGATGGATGAGGTAATGGGCCTCATTGCAATGAATATTTTAGATGGGTTAGTATTTCTCCTGAATGGTTTGACTACACCCAGGGCTATGTGGGACAAGTTTTCCACCTTGTTTGGCATAATGAATCAGTTCAAGGTTCTACAGATAGATGTAGAGTTCACTTCCTTGGTTCTTGAATCATTCACCAACATTGAGGACTTCTTGATGAAGTTCAAGTCTCTTTGATCTATTTTATAGGTTGCTGGAAAGACAAAGCCAGATGATGAGTGTATCTTTCTAATATTCTCAAAGCTTTGAGGTCCTTATCAAATTTTTACTTTTACCTTCTACTCTATTATGGATGCACTTGGTGTCATACATGTTATGCCCTCTTTTGAGATATTCTATGACAAGTTAATTCATGAGTAGTCCAAACTCACTCAAATGGATTCACTTATAGGTTTATAGTCATAGGCATTGCTTTCCAAGTCACCTCAAGATACACAAAAGTAGAAGTCGAAGCAGATATTAGATTCCTCTTCTCACCACTCTACTAGTCCATCATCTTCTTCTAAGAAGGAGGAATAGAAGACTGAGATTCTTACCTATTCCTATTTTTGGAAGGGACCTCATGATGAGTCACATTTTTTCCAGAAGAGATTTGATGGCTATGAGAAATAGATTGCAGATTTACAAGCTCTTCTTCAGAAGAACATTGTTTCCTCTCCATCCTCTTCTACCTCATAGGGGTTTTCCTTTCAGTCTTCTTCCATCTCTTTGACATCTACACCAGATTTTGGACAAGGTCATGCATTACAGGCATCTATTGCATCCCCTTCCCAGGGCCCTTGGATACTAGATTTAGGTGCTTCTCACCACATGACATCTTCTCAAGGGGTCTTCTCGACTATTGAGGCTTCCCCCATTCCTCATATTCTCATGAGGAATAAAACTGTCCTAACAGTCTATGGGAAAGGTTTAGTTAGCATTCAGGATGATACATTCAATGATGTATTATATGTTCCATCTCTATTTGCAAACCTCCTCTCGATTTATCAAATTACATGTAATGGTTTAGGGAAGATAGTTGAGTTCACTACAAATTCAGTCTTCATTTAGGATAGTGCAACAAGATGCCTTATTTCTACAAGGATAGTTGATCATATCACCTAACTCTACACCTTATCACACTTTGTTCCACCATCTCCATTATTTAAGTACAACTCTTCTCTTTTACAAGAGCATCATGTGGTGTAGTCTAGGCACTTGAACCTTTGTATTGTTCTCGAGATCATTGTTTTGACTACCACACCACATCTAGTTAAGGTCTTTTCTCTTTAGCATAATTCTTCTTCAGCTCTTCCTAACCCTCCAACTCCATTTATCAAGCTTCCATGTGCACTTGTTGAGGATTCTACATAGGACATTCTTCTCCTCTTTCATGACAATGTCAACACACCTACATTGGGGATTCCCTTTCAGGATCCTCATGTTTTCTCCTTTGAGCATTAGTTAGGCCTTCCAATTTCACCTCTCATTTAGGAGTTTCCTTGTTTTCTGCCCTTGTTTCTTGCACATTGGAGTTTCATTGGTTTGATCATTTCTACAAGGTCTCCATCATTGTGGGGGGGCTTTGGTGTCTCTTTTCTCTCTCTCATGGGGGGTCTGGTTGTACTTATGGTTTTGAGAGAGTCTCTTGAGGCATTTATGTTTTTTTTTTCATCTCTTTTTGGAGAGGATTTTTTCCCATTGGTTTTCTCATCTGTCTCTAGTTTATAGAGATTTCCTTATTTCTGTGTACCTGATCAGGCCTTATTATTGGGACCCATTTCCTACTTTCATAGTTGTGCTAGGTTCTCTTATCCCCTTCACTTAGCTTAAGAGGGGGGGGGGGGTGCTGGAGTAATATTTTGTTTTCTTACTACTTAAATCATTTTGATTTAAATAGTTAATTTATTACTCTTTAGTGCTTAAGCTTTCTCTTAGGTGCATTAATAATTAATACTTTTATTAATTAATAATGTGCAACCTAGCTTTCTTAGGCTTTAGGGTTTCATTCACCTTTGATTTTGGACTCTTGTAATTGTTTTTTCATCATCTTGGAATACATTTTTCTCTCACTCCATTGAGATTTCCAAGTTGCGCTTTTTTTGTTCTCTAGTTTCCCTTCAATAATAGGTTATTTGCATGTAGGTGTTCTTGGAAAACTATGAAGTTGGTTTTCTCAACTTCTACAATAAATACAACTCACTTTGCAAATAAATATAAGAATTTGGTTCAACAACTAATTCATTGACTAGCCTCCATTATCATCTCCATCACTGATTCACTTGGTGACCCTTCAAGCAATCACTCTTCACCTCAACTCTTCATTACTCAGGCTTCTACTTAAGTTTTCTAATCAAAAGAATTAACAATTGCTCCAACCTTGTTAGGTTAGCCTTTATGCCTCCTTAAATAGGTAGCTTGATTTTTGGCCACTTAAACACCACTATTGATCTTAGGTTTAGGTTAGATTTAATGAATCCTTCCATCATTTTGTTTCCTCCTTCTCCTTTTAGAAACTTCTTAAAACTTTAGTTTGAATCTATGCCTAGAAATTCTCAAAAATGGTTTCCCTTGCATTAAATGTTCCAACTCATCAATCCTTATCTTCAAAATACTTTACATATTTTAAGAATTTGACAATGTTAGCTATGAATCTCAATTTCTTTACAAAATAACAAATGCTAACACTTGGCCAAAATTGTGTTCCTCGACCTCATTCATTGTTAGATAATTGGGTCATCATTAATCTATCTTTCTCAACTTATACTATCTTCACTCGATCCTTTTAATGGCACTTGGTCCCGCTTTTCTAATACTTTGTCTTACTGGCACCCAATTGACACTATGTTTGCTTGGCTTCTACTATTCACCCAATCAACACTAGGACAAATTGGCTTCAACTATAAGTTCCTTGATCTTCTACTTTGAAGCTTGGTTAAGCTTGATAATCTCTTCTAGGCTTCAACACAACTATTTTTTCCACTTAGTTTTATGATTAAACAACACATTATCTTGTCAAGGTCCAACTGATCAAGTGCCCATTGTAATTCCACATAACTCAACCTTTCCACTATGTCCTCTTGTTATCACCTCTTTTCAAATCCTCTTCATCAATAATCTTGATATGGCACTCTACTCAGGTAGTAAGTGTATCACTAGTAAGGCTTGACATCAATGGCAACATAATAATTGTTCCATTTGTAGTTTCCAACAATCTCCCTCATTGGCATTGATAGAAGCAACTCTAGTTGCCATGCAATCCAAAAAGTCATTCAAGTATCAACTTAATTTTCTTCTATGTTTAGTAATAGATCTTCATTAATATCTTAGTTTCATTCCAATTCTCATCTCAGTATCCAAAAATATATCTAATCCTCATCCTTTAATTTCATTTTGATTCTCATTCATGCAGTTCTAATATGCAACACCTCTAGTAGCACTTCTAATAGGTCCCTCTGTGATATAAGAACATAAGATTCCTCTTTGATATTCATCTTTAGAACTTCTTCACTATCTGTATGATAGAAACACCTTATTCTTTGATTACTGCATGGGTAATTGCTTCATAAGCTCTCCCTCTTTCATGAAAGATATCTCTCATCTATAATATCTCCCTTTTTACTTCTTCATATGGTAACTACACAATCTCCCTCTTTTTCACTATTAATGTTCTCTCCCTTTTTACACACACTTCCATAGTAACTATATAATCTCTCCCTCTTTGACAACAATTCCAAAGACACTTCCAAAGTTACTTCAACATCTTCAGTCAACTCTATCTCATACATCTTCAACATGTAGATGTCTCTTGGTTAGTTCTCTTAACTAGGTTTTTTTATCATCTTGCCTATGATGGATTCAACATCTTGTGCTTCTTTCTTCATACCTTTAGGCAGGTCCTAAAGTGTGACCTTATGCATCAATTTGAAAGATATTTTGATCAAAACATTTAATGCAAAGCTCCATCTTAGCTTAAGTAGCCTTAGTTAGGGGAATCACCCCCAATTTACCTCTTAGATATTCATGTGTATCCTTGGGTAATTTTACTTGAATATATCAGCTATCTGTTCCTTTGTATTTATGTACTCCAATCTGACTTCTTTGTCTTGTACCAACTCTCTCAAGTAATGATAATTGACAGAAATATGGTTGGACTTAGTGTACATCACATAATTTTTAGATATGTTTATAACACTTGTGTTATCACAAAATATAACAACAGGTTCTATAATATCTTCCTTCATTCATTTCAACAATTTTTTGATCCACACTATTTTAGAACAATTAACTACTATTGCTACATATTCATCTTCTACTATAGATTGGGAGATGCAACTTTGATTCTTGCTTGTCCATGAAACTAGTCTCTTTCCTAGAAAGAAAGTTCGACAACTTGTAATTTTTTTTATCATCAACATTTCCATCCCAATCTATATCAATATACACTTTCACTTCAAACTTGTCATTCTTCTTTTAATACAATCCATAATCCTTTGTTCCATTTAGATATCTTAGTATCACATCCATCATGTGATTTTCCTTAGGATTTGCAAAAATCCTAGCAACTATCCCAACTTCCAATGCAATATATAGTCTTCTATGAATAACATATTGCAACTCTCCAATCATTGATATATATAAGGTTTGATTCACATCAGTAGAATCAACATTCTTTGAAATTTTATATCCAATAGCCATTGGTGTTCCAACTAGTCTTGAGTCTTCCATGCCAAAGGTTTTTAGTATCTCCTTGATATATTTTGATTGTGTAATGTAGATACCTTTCTTCATTTGATATACTTGCAAGGCAGAAATTTTTTTAATCTTTCCAAACATAGACATAAGAAACTCTTGCCTCATTTGATCTGCAAATGACTTACACAATGCATCCTTTCCTCCAAATATGATATCATCAACAAATATCTTAGCCAAAAATATCCCTTTTTTATATTCAGTCTTTAAGTAAAGATTTCCATTATCATTAGTCCTTGCAAAACCAATCTTCACCAAATATGTATAAAATCTTTCATACTGTGTTGTAGGGTCTTGTTTCAATCCATACAAAGCTTTGTGCAACTTACATACTGTATGACTTTTTTTTGGGTCATCAAATCATTTTGGTTGTTCAATGTAAAATTATTCTTCCAGAATTCCATTTAGAAATGCAAACTTGACATCCATATTCTATAGTTTGAATCCTTTGTAAGAAAAATATGCAAGAAAAGTTCTCACTCCTTCCAATCTTGTAACAAGGGAAAATGTCTCCCCATTGTCAATACCTTCTTCTTGTGCTTGTAAATACACCTTTCTCATTCAACTTGTTTCTGAATACCCACTTTGTTCCAATAACATTCTTTTCCTTTGGTCTAGGTACTAGTGACTAGGTTTTGTTCTTCTCTATATGCTCAATCTCTTCATTCATTGCTTGAGTCCAGTGTTCATTATCTAAAGCATTTTTTATCGATTTAGGCTTAAATTCACATGGTAAGCATGTATCACTCCTCAATCATTTTCTTGTCATTACTCGTGAGTATTTGTCTCCAATGATTTGATCAAGTGCATGATGTATTCTCACATAATTTTCTAACGTAGGATCTTTTCTTCTTTCTTCTTCAAGTTCATCTTGAAGATTAACTTTAGGTAGCACTTCATGTATTTCTACTTGTTCTTCTGGCTGTTTGACAATTACTTGCTGATGCTTGACAAGCTTTGCTTGATGCTCGACATGCACTTCTTGATTCTCGACATCGATTGCCTGATGCTTGAAAAAATGTTGTTGTAACTCAACATGTATTGGTTTTTTCTTCTCAATAAATTTCTTTTTAGGTTCAAGTAAGGAGTTGGGTTCACCTTCATCAATGCATGTGAAACTTCTATAATCTTCAGGTTCCTTTTTACATTCAACTTTATTCTTTTCTGCATATTCATCATCTTTCACATTTGCACTTTCCAAAAAAAATTTAGTGTTAGATTTCAAAAACTTATATGATTTCTTCTTTATCTCCTTGGTTTTCATAGGTGTGTGTACAATTACATATTCAGTCTCCAAAGTAGAATACTATTAAATCTCTAATTCCAACAATGTGAAGCTTCATTAGACTTTTCCATGTAGGGAAGTTATCCTTGTTCAACTTGGGTATCTCCTTCCTGTACATCTTGATCTTTATCTCTAAGTCCCTTCAAACTTTTCTCTACAAGAACCACAACTCTAATAACAATTGTTAGAATGATTTAGAATAAATGAGAAGGGGGGGGGAGGGGTGGTGAATTAGTTATCCTCATGTTCAAATGTACCAGTTAAACATTTGAACACTTTAAACAACTTAGATCTAATAATTAATCCACTCAGTCTCTATAGAAACTTATCAGTAACAAAAAAATTGCAGTCCATTCTCCCAATAATAACTTAACTTGAAAAATGTAAAACATTAAACAATAAACATCTCAAATAAAATCTACACAAGTAAGACACCAGGATTTAATGTGGAAACCCAATTTGGAAAAAACCACTACCAACATGTCACCAATTTTTCACTCTTCTAAAGTTACAATATACACTATTAGGTGTGACCCTATTAAAGGATTTAATCACCCTATTAGGAGTGACCTTTTTAGAGGACTTACAAATATTTTATTAGAATGCCACCTTGATCAAAGGATTTACAAATTATTGTTAGGTCAACCTTGATTAAATAATTTTAACTAATATAATGATTAGAAACATACAATAGGTTGATCTGATAAATATAACTCACTTTGCAAATATAGATCACAATTTGGTTCAACAACTGTTCCATTAATTGGCCTCCATTATCATCTCCATCACTAGTTCACTTGGAAACACTTCAAGAAATCACTTTTCACCTCAACTCTTCACCGTTCAGCCTTCTGCTTAAGTTTGGCAATCAAAAAACTCAACAACTTCTCCAACCTTGTTAGGTTAGCCCTTATGCCTCCTTAAATAGTTAGGCTGATCTTTTGGCAATTAAAACCACCATTGATCTTAGGTTTAAGTTAGATTCAATGAATCCTTCCATCATTTTTACTCCGTCTCCTTCTAGAAACTTCTAAAAAATTCTCTTTGAGTCCATGCCTAGAAATACTCAAACAGAGTTTCCCTTGCATTAAATGTTCCACCTCATCAATCCTTATCTTCAACATGCTTTACATATTTCAAGTATTCAACTACGGTTAGGAATCTCAATTCCTTTACAAAATAAAAAATGCTGACACTTAACAAAAACTGTGTTCCTCAACCTTAGTCATCACTAGATAACTCGATCATCATTAATATGTCTTTCTCAACTTATACTATCTTTGCTCGATCCTTTTACTGGCACCTAGTCTAACTTTTTTGATACTCTATCTTTACTGGTGCTTAGTCAACACTATATTTTGTCATCTTCTATTGTTCACTTGGTTGACACTAGCACAATTTGATTTCAACTATAAGTTCCTTAATCTTCTTCTTTGAAGCTTGGTTAAGCCTATAGATTTGGTCCTTCATTAATCATCTCTTCTAGGCTTCAACACAACTATCTTTTCCACTTAGTGTTATGATTAAACAATACATTATCTTGTCAAGGTCCAATTGATCAAGTGCCCATTGTAATTCCACATAACTCAACCTTTCCACTAGGTCCTCTTGTTATCACCTTTTTTCAAATCCTTTTCATCAATCATCTTGATATTGCACTCTACTCAGGAAGCAAGTGTCTTAGTAGTAAGGTTTGAAATCAATGATAACATAACAATTGTTCCAGTTGTAGTTTCCAACATTTTCTACCTTAGGGAAACTATTATCAAAGTTACTCAATTCAAAAGCAACCAATCTACCAACCAAAGCATTAAGAGTAAGGACATTACAAGGAATACACTCTTGAATAGATGAAACTCTAATAACATAATTAGGAAACAAGGTTATAATCACTTTACTTACAACATATTCATCACTTATGATTCATCCATCAACTTTGATGAAACTAACCACTTCCTTGATTTGGTTACTGTATCATAAAATTTCATCTCCTTCTTTCATCTACATATATTTACCAAATTTACCTCTTAGTCTTCTAAATTTCACTCTCAACACATTATGATCTCCTCCATGAACTAGTACAATCTTATCCCACATTTTCTTTTGTAGTAAAATTTCTAATATCATCAAATTTAGTATCATTGAGAGAAGAATCAATCTCTATCATTAGGTTATTATGTTCTTGCTTTTCCTTCATCTGGTTAATAGTCATAGGAGGGGTTGGATGTGTGTACTAATTATCTAGATAGTATAATGCATAGCATCCAATTCCTGATAGGTACGCATCTTGCTTTTCCATGATGAAAAGTTCTATTTTTTTAGCTTAGGAACCTCTCTCTTATACATCTTTAGATCTTTAGCTTAAGTCCCTTTAAAATTTATCCTTCAAGAATTTATATCTAATACCATTAATTAGATAATTGAGAGGAGAGGTTGTGAATCAATTATTCACATGTCCATAACAAAAAATTCAACAACTTGACAAATTAAACTTATAATAACTTATCTTGGTAATAGATCAAAACTCAACAATGATATCCAATTTAATTTTTGCAATAAGTGGTTAACTTCATATGCTGAGTGTTAGAGTAAACTTCATGCATGTACTAAGTTGAAGCAAAAAATAATAAAACATGAAATAAAATGCAACAAAATCATCCACACATTTTGACACAATGATTTTTAATGCAAAAATCCTATTAAGGAAAAAACCACCTAGGAACTATCAACCCAAAAATTTCACTCTTCTAAAGTGAGTTTTGTTAGGTTCTAACCCTATTAAAGGTTACATACACATTATTAACATGACCCTATAAGGGGATTTGCACCAAATATCATATAGAACTTATCACTCCTCATTTGAGTGGCCTTCTCTAAAGGGCTTACAAACATTCAACTGAATGTGACCATACAAATGGATTTACAAATAAGATTTTTTAAGTCCACTCGATTAAGAGATTTTATTCTATAATTGTTAGAGAGTAATAATGACATGGTTTGATAAGTAATGCAACTACCTTTTCTATTTTAGATCTCCATTTCTCTCATCTTTTCTCTTCTGGCTGATCCATTCATGCAAACAAAAACTTCACGCTTTACTTGCTAGATTTCACAATGTTTCTCTTCCTGGTAATCCCTTCTTTATTCTTCTACACAAATGACTTTATCAACAATAATGAACAAATTTTTCATCCCATAAATAGAAAACTTATTTCTTCTTCATCATATTCTTCAACTTTTTTCCACTTAAACACAATCATTCATTCTTCATCCAACTTAGGTACATTGAATGTAGACACTTGGGTATTACACTTTGACCTCAAGATTTGAGCTCCATTTCAAGTCATTAGATCTTTTTTGAATTTATCTAGCCATAGATCTCATAAAAAATTTCTTCCTTAACTTAGAAACTTCTTGATCAATCCATATTTTCATCAAATGTATGCCTCAAATTGATTCTTCAAAAAACTATTCTTGTTTTCTTTTCTTGGTTAACACTACACTCACTCAAATACTAAGATTAGTTAACACTATTTTTTTTGGTTACTACTATTCATTCCTTCATTTCCATATGCTCGATTACTACTATGAATGTTCAGTGACTATTAGTCCTTCATTTACTGACCTTACTGACTAGCTCGATATAGCTTTATGTTTTTGTCTACTCACTTTACAACTGACATAACTTGCTTATACATGATCTTAAACTTAAAAAACCCACATTACATTCTCAAAGTCCAACTCATTAGGTGCCCATTGAAATCCACATACTTATTAATACTTTTAATCTAGTTTCTTCAAATTCTCTTCAACAATCAAATGATATGACACTTTACTGAATTAGCATAATGTCTTAACAATTTCGGCTTGACATCAATGAAAACATAAAAAATAATATGACTCTATGACATACATTATCCTCCTTATCTTCAATATTGTTGGTTGGGGCTAATAGGAGAAAACATGGAGCACATTAAAGGACTCTTTGAATTTAATGGTGAGGAATCAAAAGATTAAAACGAAGAGATGTAGTTGTAACTCTAACAATTATGGTATGATGTGGAAACTATGAATTTATTACTTATTAGTAATTATTGTAGTCTACTTTCTGGATTCTGGACAATTTTCTTTGTATCTTATCATCTATCATGTATAATAAGTTATATCATATTCTAAATGTCTAATTTCAAACAAATAGGTACATTGTATGTTAGATGATATCATCAATCACTCAAATTTACCATTATTATTAATTTTTATTTGCATTATTATGCTCATATGATACATTGTTATGGTACAATCCTTGATGATTTTCATTTATTTTATGAAAATATAAAAATTCATGTGATAAAATCAATACTAATTCTTCCTAATTTATTTACACATGATGGTTAATACAATTCAATGAATTCATCTTGTAAAAGTTAAATTTCAATACACAATTTATAATATTAACTTATAAGATTATAAACATTAGATTTAGCAAATGACTGTGAATTCTCTTCTATAGAAATAAGGGAAGAACAACAACTTCAGGTCAATTTGCATCATGGTAAGAGTAGCATCAAATTCATTATCAATTTTTTTTTTGGCATTTGAATTTGATAGGCATGTTCAACAAAATAACATCTTGATTCTTTTATGTTTATCCTATTCAAGAAAAGTACAACATTTAAAATCATATTAAACCACTAGAAATAGAAATAAAATATACACTATAAATATGATTAAAAGTACTTTCCAAGTTTTATATACTCTGATTGATGACTTATAAGATGATTGAAGATTCTATCATCATTTTTATAATGCTCAATTTTGCTTTGTTTGGAATTTGAAGTTTTTTATGTTATAGTAAATGACCTACAACTTCGCCATCCATCCATATTTAGGAGATTACTTGAAATCAATGCTACATCCAATAGTGTATTCTAATTTTCCAGTGGTTTAATATAATTCAAAATGCCTTTAGGAGTTGTATACTGAGGAAACTTGACTACTTCAAACCTTATTTTGTCCTCCAACTCTTTTCGGTAAGCTTCCCTTCTAAAAAATTTTATTGATTTGTTACTAGGGAAAGGATTCAACAAACGAAGACTTATCATTAATTTTTCAATGTCATTCATCTTGGTGAGCTTTATCACAAATGAGTTCAAGTATTCCTCTCCTTCCCTTATACCCTGACATTTTTGAATAAATGATCTCTTTATTGCATCACGAACGAGGTCATGAATTTCATTTCTTCCCAAATATCTATTATTGGTTTTTGATTATGTGTATAATATGTCTTTCAGACTTCTAAAGCTTAAAAAGGTCTTTTTCTTCTCAACCTTCTCTTTGATACTCCTATAAACATTTATAACACTTTGATGCAATTCAAAACAATCACACAACCTATCAATAGTTTCTATAATCCCCCCCCCACATGTTTTATTTAATTTTCTTGACTGAATTTTTTATTTTTACATTTGACTCATTCAAGTTGTTTTCATTGGTTGTAATTGTTGTATTTTTCGTTTTTACCTCTTGCACTAATTGTGACAACTAATTTTCACTTTGTTTCTTTATTTACTCGACTTTGTCTTCTCATTGTTTATCTTTTTCTCTCTCATTCTCCAATTCCTTATTTAAGTTAGTGATTATATGTTCACTAGAATAAAACTTTTTAAAAATATCTAGTGACGATTCTCTTTCATTCTTAAGTTGTTTATTTCTTTCTTGCAATATTTCCTTTATCTCTTTGAATTTTAATTCTGCATCAATATTAACGTTACTATGTTTTTTATTGCTTTCTTCCAATTGTTCCTTCAGCTTCTTAAGTTCTACTTCTTTCACCATATTTACATCACTTAGTTTATTTTTTCTTTCTTCTAATTTTTCCCTCATAATTTCATTTCCACCTCCATATTTTTTGGTTGTGCAAATTCTTCTCGAGAGAAAGAATTTCTTATCCTTTCTTTATTTCTTTGAACCTATTACATGATTCTTTCTCCCTTGTCTTTGTATTTTCTAGGTCTTCTTGTAACTTTTCTATTGCTCTCTCTCTCTCTCTCTCTCTCACACACACACACACACACACACACACACACACACACACACACACACACACACACACACACACACACACACACACTTACAGTGAACTGTAGACTACAGAGTTGGTTATTTTTGCCACATTGACATTGTCAACATTTTTTACTCTGGATAAATCCATTGATAGGGTGATAAAATAAAATTCTAGTGGACTTATCTCACTCACTAGCAGTATTTTGAAGGCAAAATAACCATGAAATCCATCATTTCTTTATTTGGGTTATATGTTGGAAATACCCTACTCGATGCATGTTCTTGGAAATGAGTTGTGCCAAGTACATTTTTTTTTAATACCTTATTATTTTTCTTTTCATTTGTTGGGTTTGTTTAAAATTTATTAAAAAATTAATGGATTAAAAATAAAGGTCTACCGACACAATACGATGTTGGAAAGGAGAAAGAGCACTTGCAACATTTTACTTGTCTCCACCAATGCCCAATATTTTAATAATTTCATTATGAGGATTAGTAATGACCTCACCCTTCCCAATCCTACCACACTACCACTAGCAAGTGGATTTTTTGGATTGTCCTGAGGGAATTGTGACTAGGTTGTACGAGTATCTATAACCTTTTGCTTCTTTGCACTTTCTTTTTGGATAAGATCACCTATAGTCTTCATGTAAAAGTGCAATCATAATTTTTGTTGGACAAATAGAATTGTTAATGCCATCCCCACTAGTGGAAGTGGTGGTGACACTTGGTTTAGATTGAATCTGAGCATTTTGAAAAGGTAGAGTTGGAATCAAACATGGGAAAAATGATGTTGGGAGGTATTTAACTATTTTTGATGAACTTCATGGTGTTGGAAATATATGATAGGCTAAGTTACTGAGAGGGGAGGGGTGAATCAACAACTAATAAAACTTAATCTTTATTTATCAATTAATCCTTCATGTGTATTCTGATCTAATTGCATACATGAAAAAACTAAAAGCATTAAAACATTCATAGCACTTGGACACAAAATATGGTGACCCATAAACCTTCCAAATAGAAAGTAAAACTAGGGTGGGGATGATACCAACAAGATTTAGTACTATAGTATAAAGTTGGCTTGTTAAGGCTTACAATGATCATTTCTGATGATCTACCCTGTTAGGAGCAATAAGGACTACTAGGCCCACCTTGCAAAAGGATTTACAAACATACAATGAAGTATGCACTTGGTAAAGAGATTTATAAAAGACTATTAAGTCTACCTTGTGAAAGGATTTAACTATTCCACTTGTTAGGATGAACCAATGGCTGATCTTTGATCTGCAACATGATTTGTTGAATGAGATACCTTTGAGTGTAATGATCACCTTGCCATGATAGATAAATCTTTGCTACTCCTTATATTGTTGTAGCCTTTTACTTCACACTTCTTTTCTTTTCTCTCTTCATATTTATTCCCATATATCATTAGATTTAGTATAATACATTACATATATACCAATCCAAATTACAATTCAATTAGGTCGGCTACAATACAAGTTTCACCAAAATACACAAAGTTGGCCCAACTGCAGATACTAGGGTTCTGAGGAATAACTCTATGAGGTTCTGATACTCAACATCCATTGTCAATGCTTGGCATCATCATGCACTTGGTAGATGTAGGAGCTCAGTTCATACTAATCACTTTCAAGTAGTCTAAACTCAATTTGTACTGGTGACTCAATGAATACTAAAAAAATTGACATATAAATTGAATCACTTAATTCACACTACATAGCTTGGTCAATGCTATCACTATAAGCTAAGTATAAACTGAATCACTTGGTTAATACTATGCGGCTCATTCAACACTAGATTCACATCACTAAAACTATGAACTTGGTAACCACAATAGAACTTGATTTGCACTGAGAAACTTGGTAAGCACTAAGAAGCTCAATTTACGCTGATAATCACCAACCTAGTAGGAACTACTTGGCACAAACTGAATGATGTTCTTGGTATTCGGTAGCAATTTTTGAACTTGGTAGAGCTTGAATTACTTGGTTAACACTGTTAACTATACAATAAGCTTGGTAGCTATTAACTGTTTGAATAAGTGTGTGTGTCACTAATAAAAAAAATTGATTATAATTTCAACAATCTCCCCCTTTGGCATTAGTGACAAAAAGACTTAGCAATCAAAATTGAATTCTCAAAAAGTTTTAAACAATCTATAGTCTCCATTTTGTGTCTTCAACTTGGTAATGTACTATGTTTTTGAAAATTTTGAAAATTGCTTTTGTAAGAGATGTTTATCTAAATATCTGTACAAGTATATAATATGATGGTGCTCCCCCATACATATATATTCAATATACTTTACACATTATATATCTTCTCATCTTTTCTGCATCTTATATTACATCTTCTCCCTCTTTACAATATGTTATATACATCTTCTCCCCCTTTTTGACATAAATGCCAAAGGTGTATTCTATACAGTTATGCCAAAATGTGACAATAAATTAGAATGTACCTTAAGAATTAATAACATTTTTTTGTCCCAATTTTCTTGCAATACTTTGCTTGTATGCAATGCAATCTACACTTCTACTAATAATTCTACCATGTGATCAGCAATGGAGAAGTTGTTATCATGGATGAGAGTTTTAGCATGTGCAATATGTTTATGCAATGCATCCATGTTAGGAAGAATCATGCCTTGTATATCTACAAGTGTAGCCCTTATCCTAGCTTCTTCCCATAGGAATTCTGCCTACATATCAGTTAGAAATCTGATCTTTGTGTAATGAGCTGAACTATAACTTGGGTCAAGTGACAACTATTGTGCACTTTCCTTTAGATTTTCATCAATCTTGGAGAGTTTACCTTTAATTTCCTATGTGAAATGGATGTGTCATAGAGTTTATCAAATAGATAAGTGACATTGTTGGTAGAAGTTTCCAATGAGCCTAGAATAGTAGACAAGTCTACTTGATGTATTGCAATCTTTTATGCAATTGGCTCCAATACTTTTTTTTTTCAAATTTATTCTATGCTCTTTGCAACAATTTCTCTTGTCCATTGAAATCTTCATTGAATTTCTAGACCACTTCTGCTAACTGAGCCAAAATTGGTTGAGAAGTATCAACCTCAGTGCTAAGTGCATCTATAAGAATGTTCTTTGCATCTTCAAACACTTAAAATTCTCTATTCCTTTCTTCTCTAAGCTTCTGTTACTTGCTTTCTTCTATAAAAGATTACTTACTATATGCATTTGATTAGGATTTAGAGTAGATATATCTCAATTTGGAATAACTATATCCTCATAAAGATCAATGCCTTCTTCCTTATTCCTTCCTTTATCAAACACTTTTGTACTCAGTTGAGGCTTGCTCTCAACTGTCTTAGTACTTATTATTTGCATGCTTGGAATAGAAACAATGGTAGAAATAGAAGGACTGGCAATAAAAGTAGATATTTCACTTATTAAAGAAATACCTTGATTCTGACTAACCAAAATTAATGGAGGAGGAAGTACTGTCTGCTCGGTAGATGAAGTGTTGGTCGCTTCTATCACTAAAGTACTAAGCTGAATAGGTGCAGAGATTTGTTGAGTGCTTGGATTTTTAGTGTTTGAAACAACCAACTCAATAGTAGCTTTCTTTGAGCTTGATGTCTTTAATGCTTCACTCAGAGAGTGAGGAAGTGAGGCTATCACTGATGTTGCAATCTTCTCAGGGTCAGTCTCCTCAATGTTCTGAATCTCAGGGAGATTCTCCTTAGTGGCTTCCTATTCTTGTTCCCCATCATCGATATTTTCATATTTTGTTACTTCTTCATCATCAATTTCCTCTTCCTTGTCATTTTCACCATCATCATCCTTATCACTAATATTAACAAAAAAATCACTTTGCTTGTGAAGATTATAGATATTTTTCCATGTATTGGTTGCATTCCTTACCACATATTGAATGTCATTGATCAATATTAGACAATTGTTAAATATAAAAGTAATTTTTTCTTCATTCTTCTTGATGGACTCTTTCACTTCTTTATCATTTAGGCTCAGCATGAGTTGCCTGAAAGTTTTCTCATAAATATCTTTTGTAGTTTTCTTTGCATGCTCCCATCTTGGCTTAATTTTCTCTGTTAGTTCATTGGGAATCTGCTGTGCAAGTTGATCTGGAGAGTATTTCCATTTTGCTAGCTTAGACATGACCATGTCTTCAACTTGCTACTTCTCCTCTACATTTCTGATTTCATACCTTAATGATCTAAAATTTGTTATGCTAGCTCCAGAATCAATTTTTTTTTAATCTTTCTTAAAAGATGGGTGGAGGCCTTTTGAAAATCACATCCTCTGCTTCTTCACCCAACTTTAGTTTCTTTCTGGATGTTCTTCTTGTAAAAACTGCAGTAGATGGCTTGGTAGGTTTGGTTATAATAACCTTACCTTTCTTCTTTACTAACTGTTCTTCTAATTTTTCTTCATCTTCTGCATCATCTTCTTCTATGTCATCTCCTTTACCTTTTGTTAATAGGAGAGTAGAACAAGTTTGTGTCAACTTTTCTATTCTTTTCTTTCCTTTTTTGATCGCCTGAGGAAGTTTTATTTCTAATTCAATTCTAGCTTTGGCTTCCTTATATGCTCTCAAATATGTAGCTTTTGGATCAATAGGTTCATTTAACAATGCTTCAATGATGTCCTTGGTTTCATCAATATTAACCTCATAACCTAGAGGTTTGACCCATACAATTCTCGGTCTGACTTCTTGAATATACACTTTATCACAATTAGCCATAAAAAAAATCATCTTTGTAGTCTTCTACAAGTTTCTTTGGTATCCTAAATCTGTTATTCATCTTACCCTTAAATACATCAAAATAGTTGTCCATGATACTGACATAATTTTCTCCCATTTTTGCTATATACTCATTGATTTGATAAAGAATAGGTACATCATTTCTCCATACAACTGTACCTTTTGATGGGAATAAATTTTGTACAAAGAAGAATAAATAGGTTAAGAATGAACCAAACTTACAAGGGTTATTCTTTGAAGTTTTGATGCTTTCCATATTTTTGTTCAACTAGTTCAACATCAGCTCAGCAAGGTCGAAGGACATATTGTTCTTGACCACTTTCAAAGCGATATCCATAGCTTCAGATGATACATTGTTGTGTCGACTAGAGTTGTATATCTTATGTACAATTACATGTATTCCAAACTTTAGCTCCATATCAATAACACAACTAATCTTCATACCCCTTCCATCCCATTTGGTAAGGGTTTTATTCTCCAATTCTACTTGACTTAGGGTTTTGGTTGTTTTTGCCTTGGCCATAATTGGAAGCCCTGTGATCTAATGGATCATTTTCTTCATTATTGAAATAGGTTGCTCCAACCATAACTTCCCATTGTGTACACAACTGAGGATCAATCTTATCCACTTTATCTAAAAATCTTGGGGCATGTGTGGAATGTAACTCAAACCCTTCACTTCCAAGTGTTGATGCTCCTGTTTTAACACACCATTCACACAAAAATTCTCCAAAGCTTCATCCATTTCTAGGGTTCCTATATCTTGAATCAAACATAAAAAATGCAAATGAATATCATTTACCAAAAGTACCTTGGTTGGAATTTGAGACCAAGCTTCGATTGAATCAAGGGTTTCTGCAATAGCTGGACTCAATTTGAAATCTGGTGCTTTCCATTTGACTCCTTAGATTAACATCTCAAACCCTTTCTTTTTCTTTCTGCTAGAGGATGCCATCACTTAGTAGGTTTTTTGAAAATACAAAAAAAATTCAACAATAAATTGCACAGTTCACTCAAATGCATTGAAATCACTCTACACAAATAGCTCTTAAAAATTCATGGTGAAAAATGAATTCAATTTCACCCTTTTTAACAAATTTAATTTTCCAATCGCCATAAATGCTTGGTATGATAGCTTTCTCAATGATAGACTATCTTTCACTCGACTTGAATTAATTGCTCGGTAGAGTCATCCATGACTCAATGTCCACACAACAACTTAGTAACTCCCGACCTTGCTCGACAGGGTCTTGCAACCTGACCTAGCTCGATAATGACTAGCATTTTCTAAGACTCTCAGAGATCCCTTTGCATCTTGAATGCTGATATGGACCTTTTCTTCTAGTTGACTAGAACTGATGAAAGATGTTTGCTTTAGAATCCTAGTTCTAGTTCTCCTTGAGAGAGATTTATTAGAAATAGGGATTACTGAGAGGGGGGGGGGGGGGGGGGGGTGTGAATCAATAATCTACAAACTTTAGTCACCAACTAGATATTATTAATTACTTTAAACCATGCATAACAAAAATATAAAGTAACACTAAATAGTAATAGTAACGATGCACAAAGATAACTCATAACACCATATTTTGTTAACTAGGGAAACCCTGGCAAAGGGAAAACCCCAGTGGGGATGATACCCACTAGATAATATACTAATATATATGTTCCTTGCTAGAGTATGGACCTTGTTAGGAGTCAATGATAAAATTTAGCATAAGGAGTCCCTATTAGGAGACTTTGAATCCCTGTTAGGAGATTCCAATCCTGTTAGGAGTTGTGGTATAATGTATGTAAGAAGAGCCCACTGCCCAAACATGTAATTTAAACTACAAGAAGAGATCATTGCTCAAACAAGTAATTTACTATTATCTTTCTTCCTTTACTTATCTTTGATCTTCAACTCAATCTTAGATCATCAAATAGCTCATATAAAACTTTGCACATATCACTTTCACAAAAGTTCGCATATAGTCACAATTCATAATTCACAATTGTAATTCACAATCTTACACTTCTTAGTGCAAAATGTCCTTTGCATAAATACCATTCTTTTACACAAATTTCTTCTGGATTAGATAAGACCAAAAAATACTTTTCTAACTTAGGGTAAACATCTAGGATGTCAGCCCTAATTGGACAAGTAATTATTTTGTAAACAAAATAATTCTTTCTTTCAATTCTGCTATCTTGTTTAGTTTCAAACATGATT
Source organism: Cupressus sempervirens (assembly GCA_028749045.1). NCBI lineage: Eukaryota > Viridiplantae > Streptophyta > Pinopsida > Cupressales > Cupressaceae > Cupressus > Cupressus sempervirens. Next base: position 518,720,849 of record CM053785.1, on the reverse strand, counting down.
ATATCTATTTTGTATACTCTATACTAACTTCCAAGGTTATACACATCATCACCAACATGTATACTATCTTCATGTAACTTTTCTAGTCATAATATGACATCAACAACAAATTATAAACAAAACAATACTATTGTAAACCAAATTCTATACTTAGACAAATTTTTGATTACCAAACACTAAGTATCTTTATTTTTAAGGTTTCCTATGAACATGAACATCACGTGTTTCCATAAATGACAACAATTACATATCACTTTTAGCCAATTTTCAACAAGATCAAGTAGAAATGCTTGACTCACCCAATTCTTGAGTGACATGTGCTTTATTGCTCTGACTTGCATTCTTAGAAGATTTCAAAATCTATTGTTGTTTCATCTGCTTTCTGATGTTGTCAGCCTTGGCTTTCTTTTCATCCTTAATTCTTCTAGTATTCATATAGTTCTTGGCAAGGTGTCCAAGTTCTGTACAAATAAAATCATCTTCTAGTGGTGTCTCTTGTCCTCATGTGATGTTTTACATAATTCGTTCTAGTGTGTCCATATTCTCCACAATAGTGATATCTACACTAAGTGTTGTAGTCCCAACAAAATATAGCTTTTACAATCCATTTTTCTAGATTCAATATCTTAGTTTTTCATTCAAAATATTTGTGCCCATGCTTCTTGTATTTGTGGCATTTGCCTTCAAATTTAGGTTTCTCTTTGCATTCATTAGCACTATGACCATACTGATTACAATTGTAGCATTTTTCGTTGAATTTAGCTTTTCCATTGCTCCAACATTTGTTTGATGTATGACCTAACTTACCATAGTGATTGCAAGTAGGTTTTTTATTCTTTTGAGATCCTTACTTGGATGATTCACCTTCTTCTAAATATCCAATTCTCGCTTTTCCTTTCTATCTATATTGGTTCTGTGCATTCAATTGATTCATGTATACTTGAGATTTCATCATCCTTTCATTGGTTTGATTTTTAGTGTTTAGATCATTCTCTGATCTTAGATTCATGATTTCTTTATTTGCATTGGCAAGCTGATCAATGAAGTCTACCCGTTGAAGGGATAGATGCTAAATTTCATTATTCTTTCCTTCTAACTCTTCTTTTATCTTTTTTCTCTCTTCCATGACTTCACACAATCTTACTGATTGAATTTATTGTTCTCTTTTTATCTTTCTAACTTCTTCTTGAAGTGTACCATTCTTTTCTAATAGTTCTTTGATTGCCTCATTAGCTTTATTTGAATTTCTTTCTAAATGGATGTCTTCAATTCTTTCTTCAATATCGAGTTTGTCACTCATTTGAATTGCAAGATCTTTTATTCTTTTTAGGGATTGAGAGAGTTTCTCCTTTACTTTCTTGAGTTGCCCAATAGCCAAATCCAAATCTAGCTTTTCATTTTTAATAGCCTTATCAAGTTTGAATACCTCCATTGCCTTTGATCTTTGCTCATGCTGTTAAACTTCTTTTCTGAGAACCAAAAATCTCTGATAACAATTGTTGGACATATATGATAGGCTAAGTTACTAAGAGGGGAGGGGTGAATTAGTAACCAATAAAACTTAATCTTTATTTACCAATTAATCTTTCATGTGTATTTTGATCTAATTGCATGCATGGAAAAATGAAAGCATTAAAACATTCATAACACTTTGACACACAATATGGTGACCCAGAAACTTTCCAAATAGAAAGTAAAACTAGGGTGGGGATGATACCCACAAGCTTTAATACTGTAGTATAAAGTTAGCTTGTTAAGGCTTATAATTATCACTTCTAATGATCTACCCTGTTAGGAGCAATAAGGACTGCTAGATCCACCTTGAAAAAGGATTTGCAAATATAAAATGAAGTATGCACTCAATAAAGAGAATTACAAAAGATTGTTAAGTCTACCTTGTGAAGGATTTAACTATTCCACATGTGAGGATTAACTAGTGGGTGATCTCTGATCTACAACTTGATTTGCTAAATGAGATAACTTTGAATGTAATGATCACCTTGCTGTGATAGATAAATCTTTGCTACTCCTTATACTATTGTAGCCTTTTACTTCACACTTCTACTCTGTTCTCTCTTCATATATTTATTCCCATATATCCTTGGATGTAGTACAATGGATTACATATACCAATCAAAATTACGATTCAAAAAATTTGGCTACAATACAAGTTTCACCAAAATACACAAAGTCTACCCAACTATAGGTACTTGGGTTCTAAAGACTAACTCTATGAGGTTCTAATACTCGACATCCATTGTTAATGCTCAACATCATTAGGCACTTAGTAGAAATAGGAGCTTGGTCCATACTAATCACTTTCAAGTAGTTTGAACTTGGTCTACACTAGTGACTTGGTGAATACTGCAAAACTCGACATATAAATTGAATCACTTGATTCACATTGCATAGCATAGTCAATGCTATCACTATGAGCTTAGTATAAACTAGATCACTTGGTTGACACTATGTGGCTTGGTCAACATTGGATTTACACAATTGAAATTACAAACTTGGTAACCATTGTAGAACTTAGTTTGCACTGAGAAGCTTGGTAAACACTAAGAAGCTTGTTTACATTGATAATCACCAATTTGGTAGAAATTTCTTGGCACAAACTAAATGATGTTCCTAGTATTTGATAGCAACTATAAAACTTGATAGAGCCTGAATTACTTGGTTAACACTGTTAATTATACAATAAGCTCGGTAGTTGTTAGCTATTTGAATAAGTGTGTGTGTCACTAATAAACAAAATTGACTATAATGTCAATAGATGGGTCATCTTTAATGACTACTTTATGACCAAGTTTTGGTGGATTTGGCATGAGAAGTGGATACCAAACTCCTTGACCTATTGGGCCAATCCCACCATCACTTGAATAACTCAATTTTTCTATAATTGCTTCCCATTCACCATAATTTTCCCTTGTCTACTAATGGGTTACAATATATGGTTAAGGAGATATACTTGTAGTAGTTTGGGGAGTGGAACTGATATCGATGGATGTAGGATCTTAGAAACCTCATACTGATTATCTTCATCCTCAACATCATATTATGTTGCTACTTCATCTGGATGCTCATTATCCCATAATTTTTTAAATGTTTCATCCTCACCCAAGTCCTCAAAATATATAGAGGTTTTAGGTGTTAGAAATGTTTAGAATAATTGGTGGGGGGGTGAATCAATTACTCAAGGTCTATATGTACCACTTGAACAATTAAATATTAAACACATCATTGTTCTACTTATCCTGCATATCTTATAGTTGCTTAGTCTCTACTGTAAAACTATCATAAAATTAAACTTACATTGCATAATGAAAACATTATCACATGTAAAAAATTCATAAGAAATTCACCACAGTTTGACACTAGGATTTTACTTGCAAACCCAATTGGGAAAAACCACCAGCAACATCTCACTCTTTTTCACTCTTTTGAAGTGAGCTTTTTTAGAAGCCAACCCTGTTAAAGTTTACAATACACACTATTAAATGTGACCTGGTTAGAGGATTTAATCACCTTGTTAGGAGTAGCCTTGTAAGAGGACTTTGATCATTCTATTTAGAATGTCACATAGTTAAAGGACTTACAAAGACTGTTAAGCCTTCAAATGACTGTTAGATCAACCTCTATTAAAAGGATTTCAATACAAATTGTTTACAATGATAAGAAATAAAAAAATAGGTTTTGATCTATGTGATTACAAATCACTTTTTCTAGTTCAAATCTTTGTTCAGTCCTTATGTTGGTTCATTGATAAGACTTTCGTTGTCATCTTTGATCTTGATCTTCTTGGAAACACTTTAAGAAATCAATCCACTCTTCTCATCAACACTGAAGCCTTATGCTCAAATTCACTTATCAACAACACCATCACATCTACAAGATTTTCTCTTTTAGCTTCACATCCACTCACTTGTGTGTTTTTTTTATCAACCTTTCTTTGTATGACTTCCTTCACATACAAACTCTCTCTCTCTCTCTCTCTCACACACACACACACACACACACACACACACACACACACACACACACACACACACACAGAGAGAGAGAGAGAGAGAGAGAGAGAGAGAGAGAGAGAGAGAGAGAGAGAGAGAGAGAGAGAGAGAGAGGATGGGGATAGAATAGGCACCAAATATTTGGTTCTATATCACCTTAAATAAGAAATTTATGCTTTACCATTCTCTACATCCACTGTAGATCTCAGGGTTTACGATCAGATTCAACTTGATTCAATGTATCTATACATCTTCTTGATCATCCTTTAGAAAATTCTCTAGAATCCTTCTGTTAGATCTTTACCTAATCACCACCTTGAATTTAATTATCCAACTCATCAATCTTATCTTCAACACATTTTACATCTCCCAAGAAATCAATTGAGTTGGCTTGATCTTACAATTGCTTTGAATTTGATCTTTTGTTGTCACTCAAAAATCATTGAATTTTGACACTCAGTCAATACTAAAATACTCGATCACTGCAAATATTTCTAGATCAGCATCAACTAGATTTCTTGGTCAATTCTAATGCTTGGTCAACACTAGATTTTCTTAGCACTAAGTATAGCTTGGTTGACACTAGCATTACTCGACACTCCTTAGTATTTTACTATTTTTCTTAGCTAGGCTTAGCTTCCTTGGCATAAAAAATTACTTTTCTTTATCAAAGTCTATCTAATCAAATGTCCATTGTAACTTCCTTTTTTATAACTTCGACCTTTCCTCTAGCTGCTACAGCTATGAGTAAATCTCAAATCCTCTTCATCAATCAAATAGATATGGCATTTAGATTAGGTAGAAATATGCCTCATCCATAGATTTGACATCAATGACAAGACAACAATTGTTCCAATTGTAAGTTTCCAACAATATCCCTCTTTGGTATTGATGGCAACATCTCAAATATCTAAAATACTAACAATAACATAGTTATTTTACAATCTAAAATTTTTTACTTCCATGAGTGACCACTATCCTTAGTTTCATTCTCATTCTCATACATTCAAACTTTCAAACCCCCTTTGTCAATTTGCTCTCTTTCATGATTCTCCCCCTCTGAGGTTTGTCTTTCTTTTCTCAGTAATCTTGTGACTTCTTAATAATCTCTCTCTCTTTAATCTTAAATTCTTAGTAATATCTCCCTCTTTGACAAAAATGCTAAAGACGTACAACTATATTAGCTTCAAATTCTTCATACATCTAAATTATGTATATATTGTTTGTCTGGATGATACTTGTCATCTATCTGTGACTAATATTTTATGTTGTAGTAAAGTATTCTACCTTAGGCATGTCCCAAAGTAGATTTGTATTGCACCACTATGTAGAATGTTCTATTTAGCACATGTGATGCAACACACATTGGCTTCTTAATTATCCTTAGTTAGGGGAATAACCCCTAATTTACCTCTAAGATATTCATGATCATCTTTGGGTAATGATTTTGTGAATATGTCAGCAATTTGTTCCTTTGTTTCACATATTCTAGATTCTCTTCTTTTTCTTGAATTAATTCTCTCAAGTAGTGATACTTGATAGCAATGTGCTTTGTCTTAGTGTGCATCACTGAATTCTTTGAAATATTAATAGCACTTGTGTTATCATAATAGATAACTATTGGATTTGTAATATCTTCTTGCACGCCTTTCAACAATTTCTTAATCCACATTATATTTGAACAATTTACTATAGTTGCCACATACTCAGCTTCAACTGTTGATTAGGAAATACAATTCTATTTCTTATTTTTCCATCACATGAATCTCTTTCCTAGAAAGAATGCACCTCCACTAGTATTTTTCTTGTCATCATATTTCTTGCCCAATCTAAGTTAGTAAAATTCTTTAGTTCAAATCTATCACTTCTCTTGTAGTATAATCCATAGTCTTCTATACCTTTTAGATATCTCATTATCCTTTTTACAACCATCATGTGACTCTCTTTAGGATTTTTTGAAAATATAGCAACTATCCCAACTGCCAATGCAATATCTAGTCTACTATGAACACCATATTACAATTTTCCAATCATGGATCTGTATAGGGTCTGGTTCACATCAGTAGAATCACCATTCTTAGATAGCTTATGTCCTATAGACATAGGTGTTCTCACAAGCCTTGAATCTTCCATACCAAAAATATCCAATATTTCCTTGATGTATTTTTTTTGTGAAATGAAAATACCAAACTTCATTTGACATACTTTTAATCCAACAAATAATTTTATTTCACCAAACATAGACATTTCAAATTCCTTTTTCATTTTAGCAACAAATGATCTACATAATTCCTCTCTTCCTCCAAATATGACATCATCAACAAATATCTTAGATAACAATACTTCATTATGCTTACCATTCTTCAAATATAGATTTTTGTTATCATTTGTTCTCTCAAAACCAATTTTCACTAAATAGTTTTGTGACCTTCAATATCATGCTCTTGGTGCTTGCTTCAATCCATAAAGAGCTTTTTTCAGTTTACATACCATATTCCTCTTGTCTAGATCTACAAATCCTTCAGACTATTCAATGTATAATTCTTCCTCCAGTATACCATTTAAAAATACATATTTGACATCTATTTGATATACCTTGAAATTCTTGTAACCTGGGTATGCAAGTAGAGTTCTGACTCCTTGAAGTCTAGCCATTGGAGAAAATTTTTCTCCATAGTCAATTCCTTCTTCTTGTGCATAACCCTTGCATACCAATCTTGCTTTATTTCTTGTTACTTCACCATTTTCATTGCAATTGTTCCTAAAAACCCACTTTTTCCTAATATTTTTTTTGTCTTTAGGTCTAGGCACTAAGGTCTAAGTACTATTCTTCTTAATCTGGTTAATTTCTTCATTCATAGCTTGTATCCAATCTTCATTGTCTAAAGACTCTTTTATTATTTTAGGCTCAAACTCACATAATAAGCATACACAATATTTGATTTTTCTCCTTGTCACCACACTTGATTCAACATCTCCAATATTTTGATTGGGTTTATGATGTCTTCTCACATATTTTGTTAATATAGGTGGTTTTCTTCTCGATTCTTCTTCAAGTTCATCTGGAAAAGCAATCTCTAGCTTATTTCCTCATTCTTGTTCTAGTTATGGTTCAACTTCTGAAAGCTTGACATTCATTGTCTGATGGTTGGCATTGCCTATCAATGACTCGACATCTTCAATATGTTTCTTGGCACCCACTCTCTACTACTTAGCAATTTGCATTTGTACTCCATCATTTCCTACTTGATGGGAACTTGCAGCTTGACATGTTGGTTAATATTAAGTGCTGAGAGCATCAATCCACATAGATGCATGTACTATAGTCTTCAGGTTCTTCATTACATGAAGCATTACCTTTTTTTGTAAACTCATCAACTCTCACATTTTCACTTTCCACAACTTTGTTAGTGTTAGAATTTAAACATTTATAAGCTCTTCTTCTTATGGAATAATCGAAGAATATGCCTTCATCACTCTTTGCATCAAGTTTTCCATTCCTATTATCCTTTAGTATATAACATCTACTTCAAAATATTTTGAAATATTTAACATTAGGAGCATAACTATACCATAGTTCAAACGGTGTAGCATTTGTACCTTTCTTGACTTGAACTCTATTCAAGGTATAGACAACAATACTAACCACTTCTCTCCAATATTTCTATGATACACCTTTCTCCATCATTAGTGTTTTTGCATAGCCCATTATTGATTTGTTTCTTCTTTTAGCTATCCCATTTTGATGAGGGTTCCTTGGTGCTAACATATGTCTTTTAATTCATTTGTCATTGTAGAATGTATTGAACTCATGTGAAATGAATTCACCACCTCTGTTAGATCTCAAACACTTTAGACTCTTCCCTATTTCTTTTTTCAACTCTGGCTAAATACCACTTGAATAATTGAAAAGCATCATATTTAATTTTAAGAAATATCACAGTCATCATTCTAGAGTAGTCATCCACAAATAGAATGAAATATTGATCTCCACAATAACTTTTAACACTAATAGGTCCATATAGGTCAGTGTGAACTAATTCTAAAATATCACATAGCATTGTCATGCTTCTTTAATTTAGGAAATCCTCTCACTTTCTTCATCTTACTGATATTCACCAAATTACCAAAATTCACATGGCATAATCTTTTTTACGATAACCAAACATCTTCTTGTTGTGCAAACGTACATGTTTCTCCTGATAGATCTAGATAGAATAATTTATCTCTTGTCTACAAACTAGTTCCAATTAGCTTACCATCACCATCATGTATCTTGGCCTTTTTGATGTGAAATTCAACTTTGTAACCTGATTTGTTCAGATATGAAACACTCAACAAATTGTATTTAAGTTCTCCAACCTAGTAAGAATTTTCATATGTTATCTTGTAAGTCAGTAGGATAGTGTCTTTACCTTTTATAACACATGGAATATCATTACCATATTTAACACATCCACCATTGTATGAACCAATATATTAAAATTTGTCTTTGTCACTAGTCATATGATTGGAACATCCACTATCAATTATCCATCTATCACTTCTGTTCACATTTGAAATTAAAGCAATTTTCTCATCTTCATCAGACTCTTCTTCATAGCAACATAGAAAACCATCATCATTACTCTCAAATTCATTATTAGTCTTTTCTTCAGCAATATAACAAGATTTATTACCTCTATCATCCTTTCTTATTCTATAGTCTTTTTCATCTCTTCTTCCTTTGTACTTTCTTTCCTTCTTTTCATCCTTATCTTCTCTGTTAGGACATCTAGTAGCAATATAACCAAATTTGTTGCATGGAAAAAAAATGATAGGTAATTTACCTTCCTCTTCCAAACCTTTTTTCAATAAGGGCTTCAAGTCTATCAATCTCATCATTAGGACTATCACTTTCACTCTTCACATGTTTTCCTTCACTCTTCACATGTTTTCCTTTCTTCTTACTAAGAATCAATTGTGACTTGAAAGTAGATCCAATGGTAGCAGGTGTGGACTATCACTTTCACTCTTCACATGTTTTCCTTTCTTCTTACTAAGAATCAATTGTGACTTGAAAGTATATTCAATGGTAGCAGGTGTGTAGTTATCAAAATTAGACATCTCAAAAGTAGTAACTCTACCAACGACACCTTCTAAGGTCAAATTGTTACTTGGTGTGCATCTTAGTTCTTGAATTGTAGAGACTCTAATGGCATAGATAGGGAGTAGATTCCTCAATACCTTTCTTATCATTGTTTCATCTTCAATTGTTCCATTTTCTCCTTGTATAGAATTAACAACCTCTTTAAGTCTTCTATAGTATTGTACTATGTTTTCACTTTCCATCATTCTGATATCATCAAATTTACTTCTTAGACTTTTTTCTTTGGCTCTGAGTACATTGTTGTCACCTCCATATATGGTCTTCAATCTATCCCACATCTTCTTTGAAGTATTGCAATCTTTTAGGTCATCAAACTTGGCATAGCTTAGGGTTGAGGCAATCTCCAACATTGCTTAGTTGTGATCTAACTTCTATCTTAGTTCTTCAGTAGTTAGAGGATTATTTGTTACCTCTACATATTCATTGCTTAGAAAATTGATAACAACATCGATGATATTGGATATGTGTAGCTTCATCAGGGTCTACCATGTAGGAAAGTTCTCCTTATTCAGCTTGGGTACATCTCTCTTGTTTGTCATGATCTTTAGATTTAAGTACCTTCAAAATTTTCTCTATAAGCATTGAGCTCTGATACCAATTGTTAGGAATGTTTAGAATAATTGGGTGGGGGGGGTGAATCAATTACTCAAAGTCTATATGTAACACTTGAATAATTAAACATTAAACACATCATTGTTCTACTTATCCAACATATCCTATTATTTCTCGGTCTCTACTATAAAACTATCATAAAATTTAACTTGCATTGCATAATGTAAACATCATCAAATGTAAAAAAATTCATAAGACATTCATCATGGTTTGACACTAGAATTTTACATGGATACCCAATATGGGAAAACCATCAACAACATGTCATTCTTTTTCACTCTTTCAAAGTGAGCTCTATTAGAAGCATTCTTTCTGTGTTACTATAAGTGCTAGGAATATTACTTGTAATGTTTCTAGTCTGGATTTCTCATTTGATAGGTCTACATAGAATAAGTTACCTCTTGTTTGCTCACTAGTTCCAATTAACATACCATCACCATCATGTATCTTGGGCTTTCTATTGTGAAATTCAACTTTGTAACCTAATTTGTTCAATTGTGAAACACTCAAATTTTTTTAGTTAAGTCCTTCAACCTAGTAAACATTGACACATGTTATCTTGTTAGTCAGTTAAATAGTACCTTTAATTTTTATAACACATGGGATGTCATTACCAAATTTAACACATCCACCATTATATAGACCAATATCTTTAAATATATCTTTATCACCATTCATATGATTGGAACATCCACTATCAATTATCCATCACTTTTGTTCACATAAGAAATCAATGTAGTTTTCTCATCTTCATCAAAATCCTCTTTCATGGCAACATAGACAACTTCATCATCATTACTCTCAAATTCATTATTAGTAATTTCTTCATAAATATAACAATATTTCTTACCTTTTTCATCCTTGCTTCTCGTGTAGTCTTTTTCATCTCTTCTTCCTTTGTATTTGCTTTCCTTCCTTTCATCATTATCACCTCTTTTAGGATATCTAGCTGCAATATGACCAAATTTTTTGCATGAAAAACAAGTGATAGGTAATTTGCCTTTATATTTACCTCTTCCTCTTCCAAACCTTTTTACAATGAGGGATTCAAGTTCATCAATATCATCATAAGAACTATTACTTTCACTCTTCACATGTTTTCCTTTCTTCTTGCTAAGAACTAGTTGTGACTTGAAAGTAGATTCAATAGTAGCAGGAGTGTAGTTATCAAAGCTAGACATCTCAATAGTAGTAAGTCTCCCAATTACACCTTCTAAGGTCAAATTGTTACTTGGTGTGCATCTCAGTTCTTGGATTGCAAAGACTCTAATGGCATAGGTAGGGAGTAGAGTCCTCAATACATTTCTTATCATTGTTTCATCTTTGATTTCTCCATTTTATCTCAAATAGCATTAAAAACCTTTTAAACTCTTGTGCAGTATTGTACCATCTTCTTTTCACCTTCCATCATTCTCATGTCATCAAATGTACCTCTCAAGATTTTTAATTGTTCTCTTATTACATTGTTATCACTTCCATTTATGGTCTTCAATCTGTCCCACATCTTCTTTGCACTGTCATAGTCTTTTAGGTCACCAAACTCGACATAGCCTAGGGATGAGGAAATATCCAACATTTCTTGGTTGTGTTCTAGCTTTTTTTAAAGTTGTTCAATAGTTAGAGGAGTAGTTGTTACCTTTAAATATTCATTGTCCATAAAATTGACAAAAACATCATTGATATTGGATACGTGTAACTTCATCAAGGTCTGCCATGCAGGAAAGTTTTTCTTGTTCATCTTGGGTACATCTCTCTTATTATTCATGATCTTTAGCTTTAAGTACCTTCAAAATTTTCTTTGTAAGCACTAAGATCTAATACCAATTGTTAGAAATGTTTATAATAACTAGGGGGGTGAATCAGTTACTCAAGGTCAATATGTACCACATGAACAATTAAACAATAAACACTTCGTTGTTCTACTTATCCTATTGTTGCTCGATCTATACTATAAAAGTGTCATAAACATAAGTTGCATTGCATAATGAAAACATTATCAAATGTAAACACAGATAAAGCATTCATCGCATTTTTGACACTAGGATTTTATGTGGAAAGCCAACCCTATTAAAGGTTACAAAACACACTATTAAATGTGACCTAGTTGGAGGATTTAATCACCCTATTAGGAGTGGCCTTGTAAGAGGATTTTGTTCATTGCATTTAGAATGTCACCTAGTTAAAGGATTTACACAGACTACTAAGTCTTCAAATGACTAATAGGTCAACCTCGGTTAAAAGGATTTCAATACAAACTATTTACAATGTTAAGAAAGAAAACAATAGGTTTTGATCTATCTGATTACAACTCACTTTTATTGGTTTAGATCTTTGTTCAGTCCTTATGTTGGTTCACTAACAAGCCTTTCATTATCATCTCTTATCTTGATCTTCTTGGACACCCTTCAAGTAATGAGTCCACTCTTCTCATCAAAAATTAAGATTTTTTCTCAAATTCAATTATCAACAACAACATCACATCTGCAAGATTTTCTCTTTTAGCTTCACATCCACTCATTTGTGTGTTTCTAATCAACCTTTTTGTGTATGACTTACTTCACATACAAACATACACACACATTGGATGGGGATGGACCAGGCACCAAATGTTTGGTTCTGTATCACCTTAAATAGGCAATCTATGCTTTACCATTTTCTACATCTATTGTAGATCTTAGGGTTTACAATAAGATTCAACTCGATTCAATGTATTTGTACATCTTCTTAATCATCCTCTAGAAACTTCTCTAGAATCCTCTTGTTAGGTATTTACCTAATCATCACCTTAAATTTAATGATCCAACTCATCAATCTTATCTTAAACATGTTTTACATCTCCCAAGAAATCAACTAAGTCAGCTTGATCTTATGATTTCTTTGAATTTGATCTTTTATCGTCACTCGACAATCACTAAATTTTGACACTTTGTCAATATTGAAATACTTGGTAGCTAAAGTTTTTTTTGTCTCAACATCAACTAGCTTGCTTGGTTGATGCTAATGTTCGATCAATACTAGATTTTCTTAGCACTAATTGTGGGTCGATTGACACTAGCATTGCTTGACACTCCTTCTTATTTTACTCTTGCTCAGCTAGACTTAAATTACTTGACATAAATAATTACTTTTCTTTATCAAAGTCTATCTAATCAAATGTCCATTGTAACTTCCTTTTTCATAACTTCAAGCTTTCCTCTACGTGTTATAGTTATGAGTAACTCTCAAATCCTCTTCATCAATCAAATAGATATGACATTTAGATTAGGTAGCAATATGTCTCATAAATAGATTTGGCATCAATGAAAAAGTAATAATTGTTTCAATTGTAAGTTTCGAACATTAGGCTTGTCAAGATTCTTCCTCATTTCCCTAAAAGTAGTAATTTTTCTTCAAGGCCAATGTGCAGCTTCACAATATTTATTTATGGTGTCTGGAATATATTTTTTAGTTGGACTATCTACTTTCTAGTAGAAATTGTAGGATTTCTTAGGCCACACTTTTTCTTTATATTTGTGTAATTCTTCAATTTGTGCTAAAAATTCCTCTCTTGATTTTTTTTTTTTCACTGACACATTTCTCTATCTCTTTTTGCCCACTTCCTAGGAGTCCACATTTTAAAATTTTTTAATCAACGACATACTATCATGTTGAAATTTTCCTGTGGAGCTCCCATTCTATATATGATTTCTACCAATGGTTTTTAGTGGACAATACTGCCATTGCCTAGAAACACCAAATTTAAAAACTCTAAAAAAATCTTGTACCTCTTTGAATGCTTTTTTTCTCAAATGCGAACCCTCTGCGTGAGAAAGAAAGGGATGAAATATGATTTTCTTTTACTGACCATGGAATAGTACATTTATGCTCTTCATCTTTTGTACATATTCTAATGCAAAAACCATCTCTGTCACATGTATTGGAAGTTTGTAGGGTTCTACCATTGAACTGTAAAACCTCAATACAATGTACTCTTCCATAAAGTACCAGTCAACCAATTGAATTTTACTTCCTAGTTTAATGCATTGTTTATAAGGCATAGGATATCTAGGCATTGAAGTGCATGCGATTGTATGATACATGGGTGCCAAAAAGAAGTCTATAAAGTGGTTTTAGTCCCTTTCGTTCTTAGCCATCCTTATCAGAGGTGTCCATTCATTTGTTATTTTCTCAAAATTAAGATGAAGCTTATTTTCTTCAAATATTTGATGATGCTTTGATAATAGAAGATAACACAAGTAGGTCATGAATCTAAATGTCTTCAGTGAATCTCTTTTAATCATTAACAATTGTTCTTGGATTCAATAAACAATGTGCTCAATAAAATTATATCTTATTGGTTACTTTAAAAATGAATATTTAAAATAATTTCCAGAATGTTAGCATCCACTTTCTCATTACTTCCCAAACCCAAATACATTGATAGAAGGGATATATTATCCTGAACCCATTGCAAAAAAATATCAAAATTATAACGCAGTTTATGACCAAGAGCCAGATTGCATTTGTTTTCTTATCCTATGATATACAAATATTTTCTATCTTCTTGTATTTTCCATTTTTTCTAGGTCAATGTGTATTGAGCTTTTTGCTTCATACCCTAGGTCTAATAGACTAGAAAATTCACTCCATGTATTTGACATAATTACCTCCTCTATAATTTTATTCACAATTAGCTTTTTGTTTTCATCATAGTTTTCGACACATACCATTACAAATTCTAGAGAAGGGAATACTAGAGGTAATCCCATGCAGATCATTCCCACAATCCACATTGCAAATTTATTTACATAGAACCCTATCATGGTGTTAAATTTAATATATTTTAACTCATTTTTTGGACCATTCCACTTTTTTTCAACTACAAATCTAATTTCCCTGATATTCCTTCTATAGTTAACATGATCATAAATATCAAGAAATTCATTAGTGAAATCTAGTGTTTTAACTAGTTCATGGAAGACTATTACTGATTTCTCAGTCCCCTATATTTTAATTCTAATTGATCATGCACTTACTATTCCACTCCTCTTGAATGTTTTTTTCATCATTGAAAAATTTAAAGAACGATAAACAGTCACAAATTACAATTTACAAGCACAATAAAAGAATTAAACCCTAAATTATAGTTCTATTATTTTACTTTGCAAGTTAGCTAGCTACTAGAATGCAACAATTTAGGCTTAAAAAGCATGATTGATTCAAAATTAAACCCTAAAGTTTACAAAGGATACTAAATTTATAGTAAAATAATGCAGTGAGAAAATTGTGTTCATAATGTTACTTGGAAAGTTGAAACTCAAATTGAGAATTGTGAGCTGTCTTAGAAGACTAAGATTGCATTGCAACATGCAAATGTAACCCCTTTCAGATGCTCCAATTCTTTTACTAGATCTTGGTAGAACACAAATACTTAGATCCAAAATTGAATAGTGAAACAAATTCTTTTGGTCTATGCAAAAGATAAAATTTAGAAATTGTCTATCAAGGGATTATATTTGTTACTTTTACTATTACTTTTGCAATTGTACATTGTACAACTAGTATTATTGTGAAATTTGTAATGTATAATTTGACATTAAATTTTATAATTATTTCTACTTTATGAAGAGTTAGATACTTCTTTCTAAAGACTTATTTTTAGGGAAATTTGGAGAAAAGATGAGTGTTGCCGAAATTGGCTTGAAAGAAATATCAAGCCGTTGATATTTAAAGATCCAACAATTGTCAGAATGTCAATTATTGCCTCTATTGGAGATATTAAATGCTATAGATGTTGTGTCACCACACCACACCATAATGGATAGTGATTAGTCACACTTGATACATTTATGTCATGTCACATTCCTTCTTTTCAAGGGCATTTGGAAAAAAATATTGAATGTTCCCAAAATTGGCCCAAAATACATCTCAAGTCGTTGATCTTTTTTGATCCAATAGTGGTCAGTGCATCAACTGTCACCTCTATTATAGATATTAAATGATATAGATGTCACATCATTGCATCATGTTACAAGGAATGGTGATTAATTACACTTGATACATGTATGCAATGTGTCTTCTTTCTGGGGGCATTTGGGAAAAATGTCAAGTGTTTCCAAAATTGACTTTAAATTCATATTGAGTCATTGATCTTTGTTGCTCCAATGGTGGTCGGTGCATCCCATTTTTAGTACATTATACATGGGTGACATTTTTGGAAGGGTTTTACAAAATTCCCATTTATTTTCCCTAGCTTCTTGAAATACACTGTACATGCCGTTGATTTATTGTGATCTAATGCTTGTCATGTTAAATTTAAATTTAATATAATTATAACTATTAAGTTATGAATAAATATAAAATTAAAAAATCATTCATAAGAGGGATCAAATTTATTATGAATATTAACAAGTGCCATGACCCATGCAATGACTTTTTACATACTAATTGGCAAGTGAAACTTTCCTTAATAATAATAATAATAAAATTATATTTCATAGACTTATAATTAATATGAAATTTGAAATTCAATTAGATCGATCGATTGAATAGGAGTTGGAAATTAAGTTGATAATAATTAGTTATATAAAAAAATATTGATTATTGTAGTTAGTAAAGGCATAATTGATATTAATCATAAGATACATAATATTATAGATATTTGATACATCATTTAAGATATATATGGGTAATTGCACCAAGATGATGTGCAAAAAAGTGGACACCATAGGAAAAAGTGAAAAGTACACATAACATGATCACGTTATGTGTACTTTTCATAAAGTTCAAAAATGGGCTTGGATCATTACTGAGCCAAGAAAATAATATTAAAAAAACATCACACTAAATATAACACAATCAAATTTTTACTTACCAAATACACGATCACATTTTTATTGGTAAAAATAAATTTTTGTTTTCCCATAGACTAGGCCATTTTTCATGCCCAAATATGTGGGTAGGAGAGATTAAACTCCAAAAAAGAGCACAGACATGATCGGGTTTACCTCCCTCAACCTCAAATTTATCTTGTTTTTGGACAATCCTCAATGGAACCTCCATGTGGTTATCATTATTTTTGTTCTTTGTATTGATGTATGTTGTATGTTTTAGGTTTTTTGTATTAATTTTTGTTTATTATTATCATTTAATAATCAAATACATCTACACCCAATAAACGTAAGGGAAACTGAATGTCACCTCTTGTTGAAGAAGCAAATGTTAACCCTAAACAAACACCTCAAAATGAAGTACAAAAGTCTCAAGGGGAAACCCCAAACACACAAATCCCTCAAATGGTTTCCACTCAACAACTACCACCATGTATTGAGCCTCCATGACTCCAATTAGATCATGTGAACTCTAGTCAAGAAGTCCTTGTTAATAATCTCACAGAAAATAGTGCTAGGATAACTAATTTGGTTAGTAGGTTTAGGTCTTCTAGCCTTGGCCACCACTCCACCCTAGCTAAGACATTAGAAAGAATGATCACTAGTGCCAATGAGGTGACCAAGGAAGTGACTAAATGAGGTTCATGGAGGGATAGGTGTCACACATATTATGCATATGGGTTATCCTATGATCAAGTGAAAGATAAAAACATAAAAAAAGGTGACATATGTTTTATTTTCACCAATCTTGAGACTAGCCTTAGCCTAGAGGAAACCACCCCTTGATTTCCTATTCATTGGTGCGCTCATAGGGGGATCAAATCAACTTTTTGGGATAGGTGGTATATGGTATTTGACCAACCAACCTGTAATAATAATGAGGCACCCTTATATTTTTTGAGCAAATTATATTGTGAGTTTATCCACGGTGAGAAGCCAAATTACTTTGACTTCTGCCAGTTCTAGGGTTGAGGGAGGGGATCTACACAAGATAAACCTAGGGCCAATAGAGTCACCCATCCATAGCAAAGGAAGCATCTAGAAAATAAACATTTAATTCATGGTGTGATCCCCATAGTCGTGAAGGAGTTTATGGACTTTTAGACTCTTCATGAAGCAACATCATTGACTATTGTAAACATTTGAGCATGAACATAGCTATCCCTAGTAGAGGGTACATCAACTCCATCATCATGAGACATTCCACCAAAATCATCCCAACCCATGCTACCTCCTCCATCATAAGATAATTTATTTAGCTCAGCCCCCAACCTGTTCAACATTTATGTGTCAGTTGCCATGGTTTGTGTGATGGGACATATATTGATGTGAAGGAGGATGGATTGAAATCCCAATCATGTATACATTTTGGGATAAGATTCTATGCATCTACTACTAAGGACTTGGCCCTTATTGATGATCTAATAAGGATAATGTTTTTCAGAGGGGTGACATAGGTTTGTTTATTTGTATCTTGACATGTAATTAATTAATTTCACCTAAAATTGATAAATTGAGATAGATTTGTATTCAAATAAGAATAGATATTGATACATTATTTATGCATGTTGTAGGGGGCTTTGGGTGATAGGAGCACACCTCACAGTGTTCGTTCAAGTAGATGTACACAAGTAGCTCACATGAGGTAAAGCAAAAAAAATAACTATGTAATAAAATAATACTTGTTGGTTTGAAAATATTAATTCTTAATAAATATTCATATTTAATTGGTATTTTATAAGGCTTGTCTATGAGTCAGACATCTTAAATTGATGATGTACGCTCTCAGCCATTGACTTTGGCTTGGTATCATATCTTGCACTCCACTTGTTTAAAATCTTAATATAACTCATATCATGTCATATTTATTCTCTTATGTTACTTATTCTTTTGTTAGGATTCCCCACGTACCCTGAAGTCATCAAGAAAGAGGAAGAAATCATCGAGGACACCTAAATGAAAAAAAGGTAAATAAGCTCAATTCTACTATATTTGTTAAAATAAATTATGATTGAAGATGATGAAATTTCTAGTCTATATTGATGAATGTAGTTGTCTTGTTTATTGTAGTTACATGTAGAAAAACATGGGTTTCACAAAGCTGATGAATGCACCAGATCTTGCTGATGTTTAGGAGAGGGAAGAAGTAATATTCTCATAAAAAAAAATTCAGTTGTATTCTTGTTTGTTAAAAAATATTAGAAATTGGGTTCCCTTATGACTTTTCTCATAGAAAATGATCACAGTCTCATCATCATCAGTGGTACCTCTTGATACTACTAGATGACCATCAATAGTATGCACGAGAACTCTATATACACACTTTAAACATATGCATTTAAATATTCAATTACATGAATTTATTGCATTTTACCATTTCATTTGAGTATGTGACATATATTGTATTTTACCATACAGACAAACATCATAATAGTTTCATCAGCTGATGTGCCTCCTACTACCACAATAGTCCTAGTTGTAGTTGTGGTATGCATTTGTTCTTTATTCCACGCCTCTTGTGTTTTTAGTATGTCTTAATTATATATGATTGTGCTTTAATTTTATTAACTTGTTACAACCCATATTATGAATGTTGGATTCTCCTCTTATCCACTTTTCTAGGATCCCTACTTTCTCAGTTTGGAGCCCATTACCCTCATCATTCAGCCCTAGCATAGAAGAATGAGATGAGGTAATCAATAATTCAACAATCAATGTAAATTATAGTCCTCTACTTAGTTAATTTGATATAATTTATGGATAACATATCTGACTTAGAATTTGAATTTTTCTTGTACAGATGTAGAGTGAGCCACACAGTGGTGTGAAGAAGCTTCATTTTGATGATCTTTCTTAATCATAGATTTTCATAGAGACATGTTATGTAGATACATCATTGTAGTCATTGAATGACCAATTTTGGTGCATATTTGACATTTTTAGTGTGCATATCAACCTTCATATAGGAGATGCCACATTTTGTAACTATGCTTTTGATCTAGTATATATAATATATTTGGATATGTACTCTTAATATTTGACTGGACATGAAAATTGATATTTGATACTATTTGCCATGTATTGTTTTCAATTTTAGATTTGCATATGTTTGCAATAATAATCTATATTAAATGTTTAAATGCATAGCAAATAAGGAAAACTTAAAAAATTAAGAAGATGAGCTTGATAATTTTGAATAGATGAACCAATGTTAGGATATATACCATAAGGATTTAGTCTTACAACTGATCTTGATGAGACAAATAAAAAACAAAGACAAAATATTGTGAAAGTTTTTCCTTTTTAATGGTTATATATTATTATGCTTAGTGATGAAGATATATGGTTATAAATTTGGTTGTTGAAGACATATACCTTGATATGTAGGAAGGATCTACTATCACAAATGAGCTTGATAATGTTGAATTGATGAACCAATACTAAGATATACTAGATAGACTTAGTTTTATAACTGATCTTGATAACATGAATCAAAATCAAAGATCACATATTATGAGAGAATCAATTGGACTATTTCATTAGCTCTAGATGGGTGGGTAAACCCTAGGGACACCCTTATTTTAGCTGTAGAGTGTCCAGAACAATCATGACCACCATGCACCAAAGTGGCTCCAAGGTGCACCAAGCATGTTTCAACTACCATCTTCTAATGGTCATATCTTGAAGCTTGTGAGGGATATAGAAAAACTGTTTGATGATATATGAGTGTATTGATAAACCCTACACTACAACATCTCAATTTTGAGAGATTCCAAATGGATTCAATTTGGCACACCATTCTCTCTTGATGCCAAAACTTGCAGTGTTTCTTAGTAAGTTCGAGCAACACTACATATCTTTTCAACTATCCATCGTGGCATCAATTTGACTTTTTTTTAGGTCTAGATGGGTGGGTAAACCCTAGGAACACCCTTGTTTTAGTTGTGGAGTGTCCAAAACAATCATGACCACCATGCACCAAAGTGTCTCCAAGGTGTACTAAACACATTTCAGCTCCCATCTTCTAATGGTCATATCCCAAAGATTGTGAGGGCTTTAGACAAACTGTTAGATGGTACATAACCATGTTGATAAATCTACAATAAATTGTCTCAGTTATGAGAGATTCCAAATGGATTTGATTTGGCACAATATTCTTGCATGATGCAAAAACTTGTAGTGTTTCTTAGTGAATTGGAGCAACATAGCATATCTTTCCAATCACCCATCCTAGCATTAATTCAATTATTTTGTTAGCTTTGGATGGGCATGTGAACCTTAGGAACACCCTTGTTTTCACCCTGGAATGGTCAAAACAATCGTGACCACCATGCACTAAAGTGTCTCCAAGGTGCACTAAGCATGTTTCATTTGCCATCTTCTAATGGTCATATCTTGGAGCTTGTGAGGCCTGTTGAAAAACTGTTAGATGGTTATGTTGATAAACCCTACGGTTTCCTACCTCATTTCTAAGAGATTTCTATTGGATTTGACTTGGTACAACATTCTCACTTGATGCCAAAACTTACAGTGCTGCTTAGTGAATTGGAGCAACACTATATATCTTTCCAATCATCCATTGTGGCATCAATTCGATTGTTTCATTGGATCTGGATGGTTGGGTGAACCCTAGGAACATCCTTTTTTTAATCCATAAAGTGTCCATAACAATCGCAACCACCATGCATCGAAGTGTCTCCAAAGTGCACTAAGCATGTTTAAGCTACCATCTTCTAATGGTCATATCTCAAAGCTCATGAGGGCTATAGAAAAAATCTTAAATGGTACACAACCATTTTGACAAACCCTACAATAATCTCTCTTAGTTCTAAGAGATTCCAAATGGATTTAATTTGGCACAACATTCTCGCTTGATGCCAAATCTTGTAGTGTTGCTTATTGAATTGGAATACCACTACATATCTTTCCAACCAAATATCCTGTTATCAATTTGACTTTTCTATTAGCTCTAGTTAGGTGGGTAAACCCTAGTAACACCCTTGTTTTGTCCATGGAGTGTCCAGAAAAATCACACCAACCATGCACTAAAGTGTCTCCAAGGTGCACTAAGAATGTTTCAACTTCCATATTCTAATGGTCATATCTTAGATGGTACCTAACCATGTTGACAAACCCTACAATTACTTGTCCTAGTTCTGAGAGATTCCAACATTTCTTCTACAATTTCTTTCTAACATTTTTCATTCATTGGCCTCAAAATATTTTCATCAATGTCAATTAGAAACTTTGGCTTTCTACGAATTATTCTAGGAGTAGACAATGGTGCATTGTGTGTATTAGGCACATGGGGTAAATTACATGAATCACATGATTTAGGTGCATAAGGTGAATATGGTTTATTATGCAAATTAGGTGAAATAGGTGCATGCTCTTGAATCTCATTTGCTACATTAGGTGCATTAGTTCCAATTGGTGTGTGCTCTTGGAATTTATTTGCTACATTATCAATTTCAATTGGTGTGTGCTCTTGAATCTCATTTGTTACATTGGGTGCATTAATTTCAATTGGTGTGTGGTCTTGAATTTCATTTTCTACATTAGGTACATTAATTTCAATTAGTGTGTGCTCTTGAGATTCATTAGATGCATTCCCACCACTCACCTCGTGTGTATTTGATGCTTTGGCATGGCATAATCTCCTCATATGCTCCCTTTGTTTTTCCTTCATTACCTCTTGTCCCTTAGTTGATCCTCTCTTGTTATTTCCCATTGTTCATAAACTACACAATAACAACAAAATTGCATGAATATAAACTCAAAAAATAATTCAATTCAATCATTTTCTATAAAGTTGAAGTTATAATGATTATAAAAACATGAATAAGACACCAAAAAACATGACATAAAAAATGCGTACTTATAGCAGAATACCTTATGACACAATAGTGCGACCTTACAACAACTTGAAATGGCTACTTAAGGTAGTTAAAGAAGTTAATATATGCATATAGTGAAAATCATGATTACGTTAAATTAATATCTAAGCATAACAATCAAAATTTTCCATAATGCACAAAAGAAAATCACATTAATAAGATGACCACATTATAAAGACCTAAATCATTGTAAGGTGAAGGGACAAGGGTATATGAGAGAGAGAGAGAGAGAGAGAGAGAGAGAGAGAGAGAGAGAGAGAGAGAGAGTAGTCCATGGGGAGAGAGAGTGGATAGGAAGGAGAGAGAGGGAGGAATAGGATGGAGAGATAAAGGGAGGGAGTGAGAGGGAGTAATGGAGAGAAGGGGATATGAAGAGAGAGAGGGGATATGATTGCGTGTGTGTGTGTGTGTGTGTGTGTGTGAGAGAGAGAGAGAGAGAGAGAGAGAGAGAGAGAGAGAGAGAGATGTAGATAGATGAGACATATTATATATATTTATATATATTTAAAGATAAACAAAATATAAAAATGTTAGTATGTGTGTGTATATATATATAATTTTAATGGGAACTGGTAATTGACTCTAGTTTTATACACATATAATGCGGTCACATTACTAATAGTATGAGAATTTAATAATGTGCTCACATAATTTAAACATTAAATCAAAATCATGTTTAGGCTTGGTAATCTACCTGTTAACCTACCCAAATGCTTGAGTTCATCTTTTCCCTCCATTTTTGTCACTTGAGACATTTTTTTATCTTGTAATGTTAGAGTAATAAAGTATTTTCTTATTAATTAAATCATATTGATTTAATTATTAAGTCATTTATTATCTCTAATTTACTTAAGCTAAACTTTGGGCATATAATAATTAATTATTTTTTAAATTATAATCATGTAACCTAGGCTAATTACCTGTTAAGGTTTTGATCTCCTTTTATAAGGATTGATCTCTTTGTAATTTATTACTTCACTTTTGATAATATAAATCTATTTTTTGCTCATCAAGAATGTCTCATTTGTGGATTGGAAACTCTAGCCTCCATAGCTTTTGATTCTCTTTTTTAGTGATAGGTGTTTGATGCAGGTGATTCTTGGGAGCTATGGGGTTGATCTTTCATCAACTTCAACATGGTATCAGAGCTCCAGATCTTCATGTCCCTATTCTATTTATGAGAAGTTTGGCTTGGCTTTCAGATCTGTGCTTTCTTTTTCAAAGGGTTTTGATTCTTCAGAACAATTTTTTTGGATCTAGGGGGTCATTGATTTTTGGGTCACTTTGAGCTAAAATGAACATCACTCTCGAGCTCAGAGTGCCCAAATATCCCTATTTTCATATAAAATTTGTCCAATTTTGACACAGTTGGAATTTGAGGCAAAAAAAATTATTCCGAGATTGGGCACATTTCTTGAGGCAAAATTTTTATGATTTTTTGGTACTAAAATTGAGGCTTCTTAGCACACAAATTGAGAACTTTTGACACAAAAATCAAGATTTTTTGGCACAAAAATTGAGGTTTTTTGGTACAAAATTGAGATTTCTAGCACGAAAATTGTGATAATTTTTATATGAATTGGCATGCTTCCCAAGGTAATTTATGGTACTAGTTGGCATGCTTCCCAAGGTATTTCGAATAGGTCTTGAGGTAGTGATTTTTATTTTTCCCTTTTGGCTCTTTTTTGACCTACCTATGGTTTTTTGGTCGTAACTTGCTTATTTGGACTTTGTTATCTACAAACAAGATATTGTCGAAAAGTTGATTTCGAGCCTATTGTGATGGTGCAATTTATTTGGACATCAATGCTATTTGGTTTCTAGTTTATGCTATCAAATTCAAAGGTTCTATTTTTCACTTTGGGAGACATATCTTGAGACATTCTATTTTCCAGGTTCTGCTCCAAACACATCCCATTCAATTTTTTGTTTTTTTGCATTCTAGTGGATATCTTGGTTATTTCAAGTTTGGAGATCAATTTTATTTCTTCAAATGATATTTTATGGGTTGTACTATCTCTTGTATCAGCCTTATGTCTCTTTTGATCTTTGTTGACATCCTTTTGTAGTATTTTTGCACTAATACATTTGGTACCAAATTGCAATGGCAGTACTATTGCAGTTTTTCCATCACAACCTTGTCGTTGTCACAATTGTGATGGTCACAATTGCGACGACAACAAGGTTGTGATGGAAAAATTGCAACGACACTGCCGTTACAATTTGGTACCAAATGTTTTAGTGTTGCAAAAGCATTAAGATAAAGTGCCACTATATTACATTTCAAGATCTTGCACATCTTTTTGTTTTTTTGTACTCACACTACATTATAAAGTGCCTTGGGGGGTTTCATGTTGGTCATATCATCATCTTCCTTTGTCAAATGAGTGTTCCTTCCATAACATTAGCCTCACGATGTGTCAATGGTATGTGCCATTATAGGTGTTTGTACTTCTTTTGCACTCTCGATATTCCTGGTTTTCTTTCTGTAGGAGATACAGTTTCAAATTTCATGTCTTACTTCTCAGCATTATAGGGGGGTTATGTTGGTTTTATTACTTTCTTGGTTTGATGGAGTGAGCTATGTATTCAATATTTGATCCTATGTACTAAGAAATTGCAGTGGATGGATACCTATGCATTTAAATGAGATGGATCATTTACCATATAATCATTCTTTCATTCCCTTTTTTGGAGGCCATGAAGATACCTTCCATCTTCGACTAATCATCTCTTTAGACTTAGTCTTCTCTACCAAGCCATGTTCTATATAGTGAAGGTTCTTCAGATCAACAATTTGAGAGTGTTTGCAGCTTCATGCTTCAGTGGTGTTCTTCATGATCATTTTTTGTTCCTATATTCTAGGACATTCCCTACTTTGGAGGCTTCTTCGGTCCTTCACTAGTTCTTTTTAGCATTATTTCCATCTCGTTTTGGAGTCGGGTTTTTCCCATGTGGTTTTCTCTATTTATCCTCTTTTCAGAGATTTGGTTGTGCTTGGGTACCTCATCAGGTCTTGTTTTCGGGATCCAAATTTCCTTTTAGTGGCTACTCCCTAAGTTTATCTTAAGGGGGGCCAGTGTTAGAGTAATAAAGTATTTTCTTATTAATTAAATCATATTGATTCAATTATTAAGTCACTTATTATCTCTAGTTAACTTAAGCTAAACTTTGGACATATAATAATTAATTATTTTATTAATTATTATCATGCAACTAGGTTAGTTACCTGTTAGGGTTTTGATCTCCTTTTATAAGGATTGATCTCTTTGTAATTTATTAATTCACTTTTGATAATAGCAATATCTTTTTTTCTCATCAAGAATGTCTCATCTGTGGATCTGGGAATTTCAGCCTCCATAACTTTTGCTTCTCTCTTTCTGTGATAGGTGTTTGCATGCAAGTGATTCTTGGGAGTTGTGGGGTTGATCTTTCATCAACTTTAATAAATAAATTATGGTATTTGACATCATTAGGTTTGAAAATGGTAAATTGGATATCTTTGAAATTGCCACCACAATCTCACATTTATTCTTACCTTTCTATCCATATAAATGTTTTAATTTTTGGACAACATTAACATTGTGAAGTTAATTTTTCTATATCATTGTCTTCAGAGTCCTCTTAGACATATGTCTACCATTTTTTTAATTACTTTTGATTTATTTAACCAAATAGAAAATAAATTATATATTATCATTCTATACTTGATTCTATACACTTTTTTTTAAATGTTAATTTTGGATTATTTTGATACAAGTTATGCCAAACACACGAACAAGCACCATAATTTTAGGGTGGGGTCACCTCAAAAAACCATAGAAAAAAACTACTCATCAAAAAATTATGAAAAAATACAAAATTTCTAGCTCTCACACTTACCTATTATCTTACCAAAGGGTTTTCTAAAATATTAAATATAACTATATGTTTTGTTGAGTGCACAAAAACAAGTATATTATTTTTTTAGCAAAAAATAGGAACAATGTTTCATACGTGTGGGGTTTGGTCCTCTTAGTCTTATCCAAATATTAAAAACCTTAGTATTCTAGAAACTAGATTCAGAGTACTACAATTTTTGTGTTTCACACATTTTCTCATTTTGAGTGCATGACCCTCAAAGGGGTCTTCCAAGATCAAATTTACCTAATTTTAGAAAAAAAGGTGTCCACTTATACCCCCATTTTTGGACACCATCTTGGTGCACTCACCCATATCATAAGATATATAATATTAATAAATATAGATATTTGATATATTATATATAATTTATTTTAGAAAATTTAAGATGTTTAATTATCATTATTTAAATCAAATTAATAAAAATAAAAGATAACTCTTAAAAATGTAAGCATTTAATTTTAAAAGAATTAAATAATAATAACATCTTAGTTCTCTCTCTCTCTCTCTCTATATATATATATATAAATATATATATAAAGTGATATAATATTTCTATAGTAGAATAATACAATAGTTCTTATTACTTAAATGCAATTAAAACATAAAATGAATGCAATAGACTATAGTATTTCCTAAAAGGCAAGTAATAATAACTTGTTAATTTTAAGTAAAGGTGATTGCAATAGTAAATACTAGTTATTACAATTGAAAGTGCCTTCTTTTCAGGTGACATTTACAAATTTGGTCTAGTATTCCCCAAATATGCTTGAAATTCATCTTGGGCCATTGATCTAAGTTGAAAGAAGAATGGTCATTTTGGTTTCTTACAAGTAATCATCCTTAGCAAGTAGTGATGGGGGGACATGTGCAAACATTTTGGTAGTGTTTTGGGAATTCAAGTTTTGTACTTCCCTTGTAGACCAAAATACAATCGATGTTGTTGATCAATGGTGAACTAATGTTGTTAGGCCTCACTGATATTATAATAGATTAATTATAGTGTAAATTTAATGTTTTGTTTATTAAATAAATGTTATTAATTACATGTTAAATGTTAAACCTTGATATTTTAATTTTAATTTAATGTTTAATTTATATTTTATTTCTTACAAATTTACAATTTTTTTATTTAAAAAAAATGCTAAATCATTAAAGAGATTAACAAAACAATAAAACACATTTAAAAATGGAATTGCATAATTTTCATTGCTATTTTTTAAAAATTACAATGTATAGCCAGATTTATTTACAATGATTGTCATTTGATATAACAAAATGAAAACCAAACAAAAATGTCAACATGGGTGATGAATCCTAGGAAAACCATAGCGATTTTCCTGTGCAAGTGCATCTATGTAGAAATCATCACATACGATTATGTATGCAAATTCTTGAAGCCAATCTTTGCCCTCCACTTCATCTAGATAAAACCATTTTGAAGGCAATCCCCTCCAATTCATGCATATTTTTCTACGGTGCTTCAACTGCCCAACATTCAAGCCAAGTAGAAATGGTTGCTTGGCCACATTCTGGCTAGGTTGTAGAAGTTTGTGGAGTTCACTTGCCTAAGAGATCTCCACACCTAATTTTGCATGAATGAAAACCTCAAAATTATTTCCTAGGTAGTCTTCTTTAAATGCCTTCCTTGAAAACATCACAATGTCGACCCTTTTTCCTCCGTAGTCGAGGAGAAAGGCCAAAAAATGAGACGTAATGTACATGTTGACTTGAAACTTGTTAACACTTTCTAGAAACTCATGGCCAAACACCATTTTCACAACATGAAATATGAAAGGCTCAACCTCATTACAAATTGATTGGAGGTTTTCATTAAAGATGTCACCTAAAAAGTTCTTTTGCACCTCATCTAATGTGCATGTCAAAGGAATTGGACTGTTCATCTTGATTCTCAATTTACAAAAATAGGAGCAAATAATTAACTACCAATAAATGAACTAAACTAGACTAACTCTATACAAATTAAATTACATACATAACAATGAATACCAGACCAATTAACTAAACCATACCAAAATTTATCGATTGATACCACTAATAGACTAGTGACTACCAAAGATGAGATGAACAATGATGAAGAAAGAAGCTCAATCACCTATAAATAAGCTCAGGTGCCTATTATTGGCTCCTAATTTTACAATGATTTGACTATGAGGTAGTTGAAAACAAAATATATCTAAGGGAAGCTAATTCCTATGATGGATGTTTGAATAATCAAATGGGAAGAATACTTTTGAGAGGGGGGGTGAATCAGAAGTATCACACTTTAACCTTAAAAAATTTTAACTGAAAATAACTTGCCTGCATGTAAACATATCAGTTAAGCATAAAGTAAACACATGCATCAAAACACATAACACCAAATTTGGTAACCCAAAAACCCTCCAAAATGAGAAGGTAAAACTAGGGTTGGGATGATACCCACAAAATATCATTGCAGAAATAATGTTTGACCACTTCTGATGGTTTGCCCTATTAAAGGCTTTACACTATATCAATAGTGACTTGTTTAAAGGATTTAAAAATAATTTACATGAAGTATCACCCTATTAAAGGATTTTATCTCCTTGTCAAAGGTTCTACAACCTAGCTGTTAAGCTAACCTATCAACATAGGATTTTCTTTCTAATACAATTGCTAGAGAGTATTAGATTAATAAACCTGATAGCTTACAATCCTTGATTGCTGAATTCAGGCATTTTATTTGCTCTCTCTAATCTTGATCCTCTAAGATCTAATATCTATTCAATATTCTGACACTTTGTTCTTGATCAACTGGATGTTGCAATGTTTCTCTATTCCTCTAAGTATTTTCACACTTCCCTCTGAATGTTGCTATAGTTTACCGATATAATTCTCTCATCCACGTGTACAATGTGGTATCATCCTCCTTTTAAGGATTTTTAAGACTTAGGGTTAGATATGAATCTACGATCCATATTAAATCTTTATTTCCTACTCATTCCTTGCACGTTTCTTATTAGTTGCATGCCTTCTCCATTTTTCTTATTGGTTTCATGTTGATTACATAGGAAATATAAAAGATTCATTCTTATCCTTAATATCGTTCAAGATTCTTCTATGTCGACTCAAAAAAATGGTTTACATAAGTATTTGTGCAATTACAAACAACTATGTCCAATCTGTGTTACTCGACACTTGTTACCTCTGATGCTCGGCTCATATTAAAAAATTGTCTCACTCAACACTTATAGCAATTTTGGCTTGCTAAGCACATGTAGCATTCTGGCTTGCTTGGCACATGTAGCTTTTTGGCTTGCTTGACATCAATTGTGACTCAACAAAAATAGATCACTTGGAACTTGAAGTCACTCATCACCTGTATCATGCTCGACATCTGAAGTCACTTGGTACCTATTGGAATTCTGGCTCAACACATAATGTGGCTTGGCATATATAGTGTACTCTTCTTTTATATGAAAATTGGTTAAGTTTGTTGACACGAAATATTTGACATGAGTGTCAAAAACACTTAACTAAGAATTATACTTGATCTTATGAGTACATCATTTACTCTTGTTCGACATATGTACAAAATTTTAGAAACTTTTTCAAAATTTTGTAAAGAACAATATACCTCAAAAATATTATAACTCCCCCTGAGCTGATGTGTCTTTTCCATTCCCGTAACCAAAATTCTTGTGCTAAATTTGTCTCATGTTGATGTATCTGATACTCTTTGTCTTTGCCCTATTTCTCTTTTCTATACTACCTTCCATTCTTATTTACAACTCCCCTTAAACATTACATCTCTCACTTTCTATTTAGACATTATGATGTGCCATTTCCATTCATATAACCAAAATTCTTGTGCTGAATTTGTCTCATGCTAACTATCTGATACTCTTTGCCTTTGCCCTACTTTTTCTTTTTGTACTACCTTCCATTCTTATTTACAACTCCCCAAAAACATTATATCTCTCCCTTTCTATTTATACATTATGTCTTTACCCTTGTTGTTGTTTCTCCCCCTTTATTATATCTCCCCCTTTTTGATACTGATGTTAAAGGGTACTAAGGGTTAAGGCCATATTTTACCAAAAATGTACTATTTACCTCCATAATCATCTTGAGAGCTACATTCCAATTCTCCAAAGCAATTTCCAATGATTTATGCTGGATGGAAATCTCTACTGCAAGATGAACAAGTCCATCTAAAGTAGAAAGATTAGGATCTTTCTTTAGAACAATCTCTGCATAGGCTTGTTCTTTATGGAGTACTTCTAGATGTGGGGTAATGGAAGATTGTATCTACATTAGTTTGGCCTTGATATTGGCATCTTCTACTATTAGTGTAGCTAATTCTTTTTGTGTTTCAAGCATTTGAACAAAATGCTTCTCACTTTGAGCTAGATCTTTTGGTAGCTGTATGCAAGAAATCTTTAGATTTCTCTCCAAGCTTAGTATCCTTTGGCTTGTCTCTTGTGTGAAATATGAGAAATCACACAACTTTTTGTACAATGAGAATACATTCTCAAGTATAGTTTTTGTCTTTTCAATCTTCTTCGCCAATGCAACTTGTGAAAGTGTTATATTACTTGATATTTTCTCATTGAATTTTCCTTGGAATTTCTTCTCAAACCATTCCATGAGTTTTACATTGGTTTCCTGGTCTTCATTTTTCACCTGTTTTACAATATTTGTCAATTTTTCCCATATTGGCTTGGTTTCATCAAGTGTTTGCAAGCTAAAGGCATCTAAAAAGATGTCCTTAATTTCATGTAATGCTTTCTTCTACTTATATTCATTTATGAGTATCTCATCTTTTCCTCTTTTCTAGTCTCTTGCACTTCATATATCTATTGCAGGTTCATTGTCTTTGAGTCATAGCTTGGTATGAATATTTCTTCATCAAGAGTAGGGTCTCCATAGTGAAGTACCCTTGTAATATTAGTAGTGATCAAGCCTAGTGTAGGAATTTGCAATGGCATTGCATCAGTGATTAGCTTTTGAAGGACTTGTATAGGAGTGCCAGTAGTTGGTAGATTAACCAATGTCTGTATGGTGGTCTGCTCCTCTTCCTTTTGTGTGCCCTTATCTTCATCTGATCTCCCTAGATCAATCATAATCAATTGGGGTGTACCTCCAGTTTTTACTATAGGATTAGATGTACCCATCTATCCTATTTTCTTTGTTGATGTATCTTTTTCTTCTTCTGCAGTCAGCTTTTGTTGCATTGTGTCAAATGTTCCTAATGTGTCAACTATTGGAAATGGTAATGGAAGCATTAGAAGTTGAGCACTAGTAGTTGTAGAGATGATAGAAGGTGATTCTTGTGGATTCACCTTATCTCTAATTGAGTGAGCTACTACCTTTTGCAACTCATCTACACTAACCAATACTGGATTTGTACATAACTTAGCCTATTAAGTGGATTGGTCAAGGATCTTTTTGAGATCCTCTACAATCAATGGATTGATGTTCTGACAAGATTTGTCAGGAACATCTTTAATAGTTATGGTATCTGCAGATGTGGTGATGACATGTGGAGGGCTATGAGGTGGCAATTGTGTGTCTTGCACACTCTATTCTTCTTGCTACTATTGTTGATCAGTTTTTTCCATTTCATATCCTTTTTGTGTATCCTCCTCTTCTCATTTTTCCTTTTCTTCTTCCTCTTTCTTCTCCTCTTCTCCTTTATCTTCTTATTTCTTCTCTTCTTCTCCTTTTTCTATTTCCTTTTCCTCATTTTGTTTCTCTATCTTCTCCTTCTCACTAGCCTCTGCCTTATCTACATTATCATCTTTTTTAGTGTTTTGTCCTTCTTCTTCTCCATCCTTGTTAGTAGTCAAGTTATGTATTGACTTCCACAATCTTGTGGAGTTATTTACAACTTCTTCAATTTTGTTTTGCAAAATGCAGAAGGCTCTATATTTTGGTGCAAACATGCCCCCATGTTTCTTATTCACCTTAGCAATTTGACCTCTAATCAATTCTGGCATCACTTGTGCCAATGTGGATTCTCTTGTTTTCTTTTCCATTTTCAAACAATAATGCCACTTATTTTCAATAATTTCATACAATTCCTTGGGTATTATATTGTCCAATTCAAGAGGAGTATTCTTGAATTCAGCCATCATGGCATATATTGATTCTTCTACCTTATTATAATCCTCTCTACTTAATTTATTGAAATTAATAATTTTCAACTCAGAAAAACTTGCATTCTTTCTAACATTATTATAGATTTTATCCATATTGGACTTAGGAACATGGCTTACCACTCTAAATTGGTTGATGTCTTCTGATTTTGTTCTTTCTTCATCATCAAATTCTGGTTGTGCAACATATTTCCTCCTTAGTTTCTTCTACACTGCACCAGTTTGCTCAATAGCCTTCTTCTTCTCTTTGACTTGTTCCTTTTCCTTTTGAGTTGAGGCTCTTGTGGTGGCTCTTTTCATTGATGTTGTTGGCTTGGCTTGGGTTGTCTTTGTAGCCTTCTTTGCTTTAGACTGGGCTGCAGGCTGAGCTTTGGCTTTCCTCTTCTTGGGTTCTTGAGTTGGTGCTTCCTTGGCTTCTTCTTCATTGACACCTTCTTTGTTTTCTTCATCCTCACCTAAGCCTTGTGTAATCTATAGTGGGCCTTTCCCCTATTCATCTTCTTCACTCTCATCTTCTTCTTTTTCTTCCTCTTCAACAACCCCTTCAATCCCTTCTCCAAATCTCTTCTTCAGTTTCTTCACCAGTTTATCCTTCTTCTTTATCACAAAGGCTATCTTCAACTCCATTTCAACTTTGGATTTCACAACATCATATGTTCCAAAGTGTGGTGCATCCTTGTCAATTTCCTCTGCAAGCAATGTTGTGATTGTTGTTTATGCTTCATCAATGTTAATCTCATATCCCAATGGTCTTAGCCATCTGACCCTTGAAATTGCTGCTTGGATATAATTATAATCAATATCAACTAAGAAACAAATATCATTGATGTGTTGTTCCACTAGAGAAACTGGTATCCTTAGTCTTTGCTTCATGCTTTTCTTGAAATCCTCAAAGTAACTTGTCATTAGAGAGTCAAAGCTGTCTCCCATTTGCTCAATGTACTCATTGATTTGAGTAATAGCTAACTTGTCTGATTTCCAATCTACTTTGCCAAAAGATGGAAATTCTTCCAAAACATAGAAAAATATATAGATCAGAACTGATCCAAACTTACATTGTGCACCTTTTGATCTTCTTATTGCTCCCAAATTGTTCATGATCTATTGTAATAACAATTCTACTAGATCATATGAATGACCCTTCTTGACAATTTTACAAGCCACATCCACAGCAATACATGGAACACTATTCAATCTGCTTGATTGATAGAACTTGTGATGTATGCTTCTTACTACAAAGTCCAGAAGGGGATTTGTGATAGTATCAATAGTCATGCCCCTTTTTTTCTATTTAGCCTCGGTGTTCTTTTTAATAGCTTCCTTGGAATCACTTCGCAGGGTCTTGTATCGATCTAGGGTTGAAAAACTTATAACCCTATGCATGATTCTCTTTTTTATCTTGATAGGTCCTCCTTCTAGCTATAAACAACCATTATGTATTTTTCTTAGGACAATTCTTATCCATTATGTTTTGAAAACTGTGGGGAAAACTAGGGCATGGGTTAAACCCTTTTTCTCAACTATTTGAAATTTATCCTTTAACACTCTATTATTAGACAACTTATCATATGCTTGAAAAATCTCCAAGTCTCCTATTACTCCTACCTTACAATTGTAACACTTCCTCACATCTTGCACCATCACGACTTTGGGTAGAATAATGGAGAGTGTGCCAACAGGGTCGTTCTTACAGGCTACCTTTGGAATTGGCCTAAAATTGGGTTATTTAACCTTGTTTCTAACCAATTGAATCTCGAAACCTTCCTTTTCCTTGGGGTTTTTAGAACTAGATGCCATTTTGTAAATCTAGGGTTTCAAAAGATATAAAACTTTATGACTGTGCAACTCAACACTTGAAGAATACCTTAGATCAATGAAAATGGTGCTTGATCCTATCAAAGTCTATACAAAAGCTTCAATGCTATTCATCAATCACTTTTGCACTCTTCTCATTCATTCTCTACATTTGAATGAAGAGAAATGATTGAAAATTTGACCTTATACTCTTTCAGAACATAGCATTAAATGCTTAGTGCATATATAGCTCTTGAATATTTCAACATAGCTTAGCTTCCATTGAATTTCTATTACTCGGCTCCAACTAGATTTCCTTTTCACTTAGCTTCCATTGAAATTCCCTCAGCTCCTACTAGCAGCACAACTCAACAATACTTGCAGAAATTTTAAGTTTTTAACTTTGCATCTTTTCTCATGCTATTTTCTTCTTTGCACTACTTGTTTGTCTTGGGACTGATGTATGATTTACCTTTGTATATCAGTCTCATACACCCATCCATGCTTAGTTGGATGAGGTGTGACCACTTGACCTCTTGGGTGAAGTGATTCCTTCATTTGATGGGCTACACTCATCTTTCTTCTTCCAAGTCTTGTTCATTTGTCCTCTGATGTGTTCAACATCTACTTTCTCTTTTCCTTTGTTGACTTCTGACTTGGGTGCCTTTGACTTTTTTGGACAATTCTTGCTGATATGACTAATCTTCAAGCAACTAAAACATGTGGTTTGACTTAACCATCTACTTTAATTTCATCTAAAATGTGTCCTTATGCAGTTTTCAAAAATGTATACATATTCTTGATAGTAATGACAACTATACTCGATGTTGTAGTCCCAATTGTGGTGATGACCATGGTTACCTTCTCTTGTTGCCTGATTTGATGTCCACATAGGCTTTGACCTACAATCAAATGCTCTATGCCCATACTTCTTGCAATTGTAGAAATGACCTTCAACCTTTGGTGTCCTGATAGTCCTAGTCCTGCATTCATGTGCTTGATGCCCTTGCTTTTTGCACTTGTGACAATAGCTTGCATTCCTAGGCTTATCATGCTGATGAGAATTCTTGCTCCTGCACATATTAGAAGTATGTCCCTTTTTACCACAGAAATGACAAGTGGGTTTAGCGTTCTTACCTTTGTTGCTCATTTCTTCTACAGTCTTGGATGATTCTCCTTGTTTAGTGCTGATGTAACCAAGTCCTGAAGTATCATTACTAGCCCTTGGTGAATTCAACAATTGTTTAAAGTGCTTGATGGCTTCACTTGATTTGTTGAAGCTCTCTGCTATCTCCTTCTCCCTTCTCAATTCATTTTGCAATTGTTCATTTTGCATCTTCAGTGTAGAGCTCTCAATATCCTTCATATACAGCTCATGATGTGCATTCATCATCTGGCTCAAGGTGTCTAGCTGCATGTTAGAAATTTTTTCAAACTCAATTGTCTTTTCCTCTAGTCTATTGGTAAGATTTCTCTTGTCATCTTCTATAATGGCTTTTCCTTCAATGGCTCTTTTCTTCTGTTTAGTCACTTCACAAAGCATCATGGATTGTGATTCTTGTTCAAGCTTGAGTATTCTGATTTCTTTTGCTTGAGTTCTATTTTTCTTCGTCAATTCTGTTATTGCTGCATGAAACTCTTGAGTATCTACATTGGAAAACACTTTTGTGGTATCAATCTCCTTGTAATGTGTGTCATTTTTAGCTATGGCTATATCCCTCCTTCTTTTCAAGGACTTTCTCAATTCTTCTTTGGCTTCCTCCAAGTTGAGTAGAGTGAGGTGCACATCAATCACCTAATTCTCTATAATCTTCCCAAGTTTGAAGACTTCCATCTTTAGATCTTTTCTCTAAGATGTTAGGCTTCTCCTTGTGAGAACTTAGCTCTGATACCAATTGTTGGAATAATCAAATGGGAAGAATACTTTTTTTTTTATGGGGGGCAGGGGGGCAGGGGTGAGGGGGGTGAATCAGGAGTATCACACTTTAACCTTAAAAACTTTTAATTGAAAATAGTTTGCATGCATGTAAACATATCAGTTAAGCATAAAGTAAACACATGCATCAAAACACATAAGACCAAATTTGGTAACCCAGAAACCCTCCAAAATGAGAAGGTAAAACTGGGGTGGGGATGATACCCACAAAATATCAGTGCAGCAATAATGTTTGATCACTTTTGATGGTCTGCCATGTTAAAGGCCTACCCTGTTAAAGGCTTTACACTATATCAATAGTGACCTATTTAAAGGATTCAAAAACACTTTACATGAAGTTTCACCCTGTTAAAGGATTTTATGTCCTTGTCAAAGGTTCTACAACCTAGCTGTTAAGCTAACCTATCAACATAGGATTTTCTTTCTAATACAATTGCTAGAGAGTATTAGATTAATAAACCTGATAGCTTACAATCCTTGATTGCTAAATTTAGGCACTTGATCTTCTCTCTCTAATCTTGATCCTCTGAGATCTAATATCTATTTGATATTCTGATACTTTGTTCTTGATCAACTGGATGCTACAATGCTACTTTGTTCCTCTAAGTCTTTTCACACTTCCTTTTGAATTTCGCTATAGTTTACCCATACACTGCTCTCATCCACACATACAATGGGGTATCATCCTCCTTTTAATGATTTCAAAGACTTAGGGTTAGGTATGAATCTATGATCCATATTAAATCTTTATTTCCTGCTCATTCCTTGCACTTTTCTTATTGGTTGCATGCCTTCTCCGTTTTTCTTATTGGCTGCATGCTGATTGCATAGGAAATATAAAAGATTCATTCTTATCCTTAATATCCTTTGAGATTCTTCTATGTCAGTTCAAAAAAATGGTTTACATAGGTATTTGTGCAATTACAAACAATTATGTCCAATTTGTGTTACTTGGCACTTGTTACCTCTAATGCTCGACTCATATAGAAAAACTGGCTCACTTGGCACTTATAGAAATTTTGGCTTGGTCGACACATGTAGCATTTTGTCTTGCTTGGCATCAATTGTGACTCGGCACATATAGATCACTCGGCACCTAAAGTCACTCAACACTTGTATCATGCTTGGCACATGAAAATACCTATTGGAATTTTGGCTCGACTCATACTGTGGCTTAGCATATATAGTGTACTTGGCTTTTATATGAAAATTGGTTAAGTGTGTTGACACAAAATAGTCAAAACGTAGTCTTAGATTCAACAATGGATGTATTTTGAATAGAATTAGGCCAACTTAAGGCTATACTCCTACACTTTAGGCTCTACAGGACCTAGGTGGGTAGACCTTAGATTTGTCCATATGATCAGTGAAAAATACATATTCGAATCTAGGAAAAGTAGATTCACCCTTGAATCTTCTTCACTTATGCAATAAAAAAGATATGAAATAGCTAATAACATGACCTATGCATCCATAAGCTAAGTGGGGATTAATATTTCAGCTCTTCAACATAAAAGGGAAAATGATTTGATATTTGAATGATTTCAGCATAAACCTAGTTATGAAACAACAAGACTATGCAATATCCAACTAAGATCAATGCCTAATCCATTGGGTATCACACAAACAAAAACATACATCAAGATATTTGTGATCTATCCATTCACTTCGTGAGTCAGACATCATTCTTCACAATGAATCTCATATTTACCAAAATCCCTCCATAAAATTTACAATTCAGTCAAAATACATTGAGCATTTACTTGATTTCTTGAATCAACAATAAAACACATTAAGACATACAATCCTAAACAAGCTACAACTAGGATCTATGTTCTTAGTTCACAAACTACCAAGAAATTGCAAACATCAGAGATAGGAGACAAGAATTAGAATGAAACCAACTCCATTTGTTGTTTTTTATTCATTTCCTTGAGACAAATTCTTAATATGCATGAAAATAACTCATAAAACACACAAAATACCAGAACTATCACTTATAACTCCATTATTGTTGATCAAAAGAGAGAAAATGCTAAAGAAAAGGTGCAATCACAGCTAGAGCCTTGTTCAATAGATTGGAACCAACCTCGTACAAAGAAAGAGAAAGAGAAGATATAGAAGAATGAAAAATTTAGATTTGATGTGAAAATGACACTTTTCGACTTGAATCTTCATCCATTGTTGAAGAAAAACCTCTCTCCTCTCTCCACAACTGAATACTAAATAAGGTCTCATCATTGTACGAAACAAACTTGCAAAAACATCTTTCCAAAATGATGATAACCTCTTTTGATATTACATTAGATCTACTGATAAAATATGGCTAAAAGTACTACCAAATTGATTAGAAGGAAAAACAACACCATCTCCAAGTTTAGAGACGACACGCTTTACCATTTAGCTCAAAACTAAAACTAAACTGTCAAACAAGAAATATAGTTGAAAATGGAGCATGTCAGAAAAACTTGAGAATATCTCTCACCATCACTATTTGCACTTGAATTTATTGCAAAAATGGAAACTAGACTCTACGAGCTTTCCAATGATATATGATATGCATACCTTTGCTCAAGATTTAGACTAGGAACCACTCGTTGAAGACCAAGCATAAAAAATAAAGTTGCACACCCTTTTCTACAAAATTTACCTTATTATAAAGTTATAACCTTTATAATAAACATGGGTTTGATTTAAAATTTTTGGAGTCCACATGAATTAAAAAATCCCCTTTTGTTCCTCAAATTGTGCTCACATTAGGTAGGGATTATCTCATCAAAAAATTAAATAAATAAACCTTATAAAGCATTTTCCTCCAAATTTGGCATTTGGTCAAACCTAGTTGACCGCCAGGTGTCATCATCCTACTAGATTGTTCAATCCTTGTTGGCACCTTGTCACTCCTCTTTAGCATTTCTTGGTCAACCCACCACATCAGTGCCATGTGGTGCTCTTTGATTAGTGCTCAAGTCAGTGCACCACCTCATCCAGCTCTGCCTGGACATCCCTGCCATGTGGCATGATCTCACTTCAGTATGATGGTGTCATAATTTCCTTGTAGTCTTGTGAGATGTCACCATGTTTCATCCACTAACATCACCGTTCAATACCTAATCTTCCATATGTGTCATCCACTAACATC
Organism: Cupressus sempervirens; assembly: GCA_028749045.1. Classification (NCBI taxonomy): domain Eukaryota; kingdom Viridiplantae; phylum Streptophyta; class Pinopsida; order Cupressales; family Cupressaceae; genus Cupressus; species Cupressus sempervirens. The sequence continues at coordinate 518,681,397 of CM053785.1, read as the reverse complement.
ACCATTGAATACTTAATCTTCCATATGTGTCATCCACTAACATCACTATTTAGTACATAATCTTCCATATGTATCATCCACTAACATCATCGTTCAGTACATAATCATCCATATGTGTCATCCACTAACATCATTGTTCATCTTCCATGTGTCATCCACTAACATCATCATTCAGTACATAATCTTCCATGTGTCAGGCCCTAGTTAGCACCTCCGGGTTGGCCCACCACATCAGTGCCATGTGGTTCTCTTTGATTGGTGCTTAGGTCAGTACACCACCTCATCCAGCTCTACCCAGGCATCCCTACTATGTGGCACGATCTTGCTTTAGTGTGATGATGTCATAATCACCTTGCAATCTTGCGAGATGTCACCATGTGTCACATCCACTAACATCATAAGTACATAATCTTCCATACGTGTCATCCACTATGCCACATCAGTGCCATGTGTTGCTCTTTGATTGGTGCTCAGGTCAACGCTACCACATGGCATGATCTTGCTTCAATGTGATGATGTCATCATCACCTTGCAGTCTTGTGAGATGTTGCCACATGTCACATCCACTAACATCAAAGTACATAATTAGGGTGTTTTTTAGTGGTGAATATTCATAATTTTGTGAATTTTAGATTTTTTTTGCTAGTAATTTGGCTAATAATTTAAGATTTAATGCAACCTAAATCGCCACATTTTTATTAAGTTTATTTCTAAAATATTTAAAATTGCTCAATAATTTTAAAAAAAAAATTTAACTCAAAGATTTGCCACAATATTCGATACATGATTAGATTTTGTTCACTTAAATATTATATATTATCGAACAAATTAAAATTAATTTACCAATAATTAACAGAATTATTAGTTACTTTAGGGGATATATTACCAATATTTAGTTTTCACTATTGATTTAAAATATAATGTAATTCTCCTCATAATTTCCATGAGATAAAACATGTTCAATTTTGATTTGTAATATTCCATAACAATTAGTGAACTTACTATTATTATTGAGATTCACAAGTATTTTCTACTCAAAATTTATGATTCCAAAATAATTGCCAATGTAAATTATATTTAAAATTAAAAAAATTGAGAGATTCGCCGATAAAAATAATTTGGTTTTTCAAAATAATGAAAGATTCGTCAATAATTTATATCTTTTTCTGGAGGTGGATTTCTTAAAGTTTACCTTGTACATAATCTTCCATATGTGTCATCCACTAACATCATCATTCAATACATAATCTTTCCATGTGTCAGCCCCTGGTTTGTTGATGTTGCCACTTGGATTGCCACATCATCAACTTGCGATCTTGCGAGATGTTACCACGTGTCACATCCACTAACATCATAAGTACATAATCTTCCATACGTGTCATCCACTATGCTACATCAGTGCCACATGTTGCTCTTTGATTGATGCTCAGGTCAACACTACCACGTGGTACAATCTCGCTTCAGTGTGATGATTTCATCATTACCTCGCAGTCTTGTGAGATGTCACCATGTCTCACATCCACTAACATCATAAGTAAATAATCTTCCACTAACATCATAAGTGCATAATCTTCCATACGTGTCATCCACTATACCACATCAGTGCCACGTGTTGCTCTTTGATTGCTCCCACTTACATTTGTTGCCTACACTTTATTTTTTGGATAAGAAGGTTATAATCGAATTTCTCCCTTATTTAGACTCATTGGGTTTTAAGTGTGTCTTTGTTCTCCTATTCAACATCCCTTTAATTTGAGAGCACCATGAATGTCAGTGATGACCACCACTATTTCCTCTCAATAGTTGTTTTAAATATAAGATGGTATGAAATTCTAGTTCATAGTTGTGGAATCGATCTTTAATTGACATTCTTATTCTTTTTCTTCAATATCCCACATGGGTTCCTTTATGTCTTTCCATTAGTATCAGTGCATAGGAGAGGCTCTGAGTTTTATTACTGGCTTTAGATGGACTACACATTCTGACCATTTCAAGAAGTTTTGTCGATAAAGATCCCCTGAATAAAATTACCCAACAGACTAGAGGCACCCAAACTAAGGTTTTCAACTGCATTTGTGAATGAACACACAATCTTTTCATTTTCTTATACCTGTGCATATAGAGCTAAATAGGAATTACTTCAGGTTGGCAGTGGACTCCATCTCTTATTCATTCTTTTGATTGATGTCATCTTTAAACATCTTCAAATGCCCATATAAGGATTCAATCATCATATTTCCTTACATATCATAAATTAGAAAAGGCTCTATTCTCATTTGAAATAATTCATATTTTCTATTGGAAATTTAGACATGCTTCTAATTGTAGAGGAACTTTTGACATGGACTTCAATGAGTTCAAGTCTTGAGACCTTTCACATATATCTAGTTCCCTCCATTTTTATCAAGTGTATGTAACTAGCATTCCATTTGATCTTGAATGATGATACCTGCATAGTGGACTTTTAGAGCTCAACAATGCTTCCTTTTCACCCACTCAGAACTTATACCTTCTTTTGGCACCTTTTGTCAAAAATTCTCGCAAGAATCAAACAATGCCTTCATATACATTGATCCTGTCAATTTGATGGAGTCAGTCAAGCCCCAAAGTGGGTCCAACTAACTTTTTTTTTGTATTTCAAACAACTGACTTCTCAATAATTCTCTGACTAAGTTTACTGTATCAACTAAAATCAAATTTGATCAATTACTCATTATTGAAAACTCATTTTAATGTTTTATGCAAACTATCAATTTAATGTCAAGAGGCCCTGAAGATAGCCTTAAAAAGCTTACTGAAAGACCTAACCTGACCCTGCCCCTTCACATTCACACTCTTTGATGTATATTCTCTCACTCTACAAGGTTTCAACTCATGAATATGTTCTAGTCAAAAGATATTAAATGCCAAAGTTGCCTACTTGAAGTTATCCTGTAGTCAAACTCATTAGAAATATAAAAGTGCATAGAGGTTGGGCTTTGAAAACTAGTCAAATAACTAGTTTGGGAAATGAAACCTAGAGTATAAATACACTTTTATATGGGGAATATAAGTACACATTTTTGGCTCATGGCAATAATCTGAGTGCAATTGACAAGCACACAAAGTTGGCTACTAGGAAATGCAAAATTGGACAACTTGACAAAACATTAATTTTTGCATATGGAATAACCTTATAAAAGTGTGCAAATGAGTTGATGAAAACTTGCAAGCTAGTATGATTGGAGTATTTTTAGAGTAGAACACAATGGTGCAATCATTTTGGCTTCACCTATCATGGTTTCAATCTTATAATATCCAGAACATGCCTCCTGATCAACTGCACATTTGGTTACCAGTGAAACTAATAAATTGCGTTTGGAATCACATTTGAAAACTAGTCAAATGAATTTGTCAAGAGCTCAAATATGAAACATGACATTCTTCTGACCCATAGAATGCAACAAAAATAGATTTTTCTCAATATATTCAACTAGGTTAAAATTATAATAAGTCAAACATGACTACTTAAAAACTGTCATAAAAGACAATTGGGCACTTTTGAGTTTTTGCAAATGGAATTTGCTTGGGAAACTTATCAAACGGATTCATCAGGACTCCAAATTGAAAACATAGGATGTCATTTATGACTAGAATGTAAGGGTATGATCATTTCTTCAAAATACTCAGTGGGTCACAAAATATTCATTGTCAATAGGGCTTCTTGGGGTTCTGAACCATGTGTATTAGTGTGACAACAATAAACAACAGACTTTGGAGAACTCAAAAACCTATCAAAACATACTAAAATGACTTGAAATCAAAAACATAGGTTCTCCAATATACATACTAGGCACTCTCAAAGTGGCAAGTCATGACACTTTACTAGGTACAAGTTATTTGAATGCATACTAGGCTTTCCATCTCTATTTGACACTTAAGCAAATATGCAAATTATGACAAGTGCTCAAAATGAAGCCTTACCAAAAGACTGAGAATTGTAATTTATCACCATGGGACACATGCATACACTAAATTAAAGGTGGAAAACACTTGATAACCATCATAGGCCTCAAAATGATAGTCGGGTATATATGCATGAAAAGAACTTATAGGGCCTTGGTTAACAAATATCTTTGAATAGGTACTCAAAATCCTTGATGCAATTTTGAGTCCCAACACCTAGAAATTTCTTAAGCCTATCCATTTATTCTTCCAGTTCAATTATTTTAATGATTAAGTTAGGGTAAAATTTAAGAAACCTCCTCCAAAAAAGATATAAAATATTGGGGAATCTTTCATTGTTTTAAAAAATAAAATAATTTCTATTGATGAATCTCTCATTTTTAAATTTAAAATAATATTTATATTGGTGATTATTTTGTAATCATGATTTTTGTGTAGAAAATATTAGCGAACATTAATAATAATAAGAAGTTCATTAATCATCATGGTAAATAGGTCCATTTTAAAATAAAATGCATATTGAAAATTATTGGGCTATATGTAGAGATGGGTTTAAGGGACAAAATATAATATTTAGCTATTTTTATTTTTAAAATGTAATCTAATAATCCTTATTGTATTTTCTAAAATAAAAGTAATGATATTTTAAATTCTAATAGGATAATGACAAGACATATATTTAATGTGCACTACAACAGGTACAAGGTGAAAGGAGATGTGTCACCATTTTAGAGACTTGAACATGGTTGAGGTTCCATTCGAGACATTGGCCAAAATAAACCCTCAACTATTCATATATAATCATCAGATGATAGACAATTATTACGTACATGTTGGAGATATGACACATAATACATATTCAAAAGTGTTGGATCCATACCAATACCAACAAGTTTGAAACACTTCCCAAAAAGACATCACTTCAAACATGCAATTCAACCTCGTGTGTGTACTTTGTAGTGCCCACCTATAGTTTTCTTTTTCATTATATTTACCAAACTCATTTATGCCTATTTCATAGATTTGTTAGTTTCAAGAATATTATTTCATTATTTATACTAGAGATATATCAATAAAGAATTACTTAGTTGACTATATTTCATGTGTTGTTTAATGATTATGATTACTAGCACATTAATAATGCTTTAATGATGATTACTTTATATTTGTAATGATGCATTATTTTATCTAAGCATTTGGTGTTTAACTTATAATTATTATAGTACTTAACCCATACTTGCATGTGTATGGTGCGTGTGTCTATTTTATTTTTCTGTTTGTCATGTTTGATGTGGTTAAGGGAGGGAGTCGTAGTCACCTGCTAGTTGGAATCTATACAATGTACCACTCCCGACCATTGCCTGTTTAGTTTCGATATATATGCATATGTACATGCTCATCTTTTATGCAGGATTGTAGGTATCGGGCATCGACTTCCCTGAATTGCCAGGATGAGTGTGCCCTATCACAGTAACTCAATTGTAAGAATGAGGGGATAATGTTTAGGTCCAATCCCAGCCATAGCCTAAATACTCGTCTTGCAAGGACTTGTAACTGACTTTCCACCCTTTTTAAAACTCATGAGTTTATCTCCACTTGTGTTGTTTGATTTTCTGTTTTGGTAATGTTTCTTTTATGTGGATTCTGCTATGTGATTTATTTGGTAAATGATTTAATTATAATATTTGAGTTAATCAAATAATTAAATATTATTTGATTAAAAAGAAAATATTAAATGAGAATATTTAATTAATTAAAAATAATAATTAAATATGTGCTTTAATTTAAAAGTGTTAATTTAGAAGTTTAAATTTAGAAAATTTGTCAAAGAGAATAGAATATGATAATATTTAATTAATTATTAATTAATTAAATATGTACTTCAGTTTAAAAGATTTAATTTAAGAAGTTGGACAAAAAGAGATAATTAAAATATTAAAATATTACAGATTTAATATTGCTTTATTATAATTATTTATTTAATAATAATTAAATTAGAGTTACATTTAAACAATGAGCTTTGATTATTATTATTAATTTAAACAATAAACTATGCTTTAATTAGTGCTTGCACTAATTAATAAGTGAAGGAAAATAAAATATAAAAGAATATTTTAATTTAAAAGTTTTTAGAATGTGCATGAAAGAATTAAATCTAAATGATTTGATTAAAGTTATAATTTAGGTGTATTTATATTTATTTAGTTTAATAATAATTTATTTAGGAGTTTTATTTTTAATAAACTTCAAATAATATTATTAGTTGAATTAATAAATATTATATTAAAAATATTGCATGATTTAATAAGGGAGAGAAAGTTTTAATTTAATAAAGTTTATTTTAATTAAATTGCATAAAGTGTGTGCATGAAAATTAAAATATAGTAATTAAAGACAAAGGGTTTTTGCATGATTGCATGATCAAAGCCTTGATTTAGGGAAAAAAACTCTTTATTAAGAAAATTAGAGCTCGTTTATAGATACACAGGTTTTAAGGAGCAAAATTTGGAATTGGATCAAAAGAATTGTTGAAAGTTTTGAAGGGTTTGGATTTGCATGCATTCATAGATTGTCTCAAAAATTAGTTGTAGTTTTGAGGTAGGGTTTGAAAACACATTGTAGAATTTTATTGAAAGGTCTATCTACTTCGCGCCTTCCTGGGTGTTTGCATATTGCTTATTAATTTACTGTATTGATTGTTGAATAAAGAATTATGTTGTAGATTTTGAAAAAGGAAAACTTATTAATCAAGAAAATTTGATCGTGAAAAATTATAGAAAATTTGTAAAAAAATATTATGATTGTATTCTTATAAACCCCTTTCTAATATCATGAAAATTTGATTATTGAAAATTGAAAGAAAATAATAAATTGAACAGTTAGGGTTTCAACTTTAAATTTGTCATTAGAATCATGTGATTATGATGAGTTCTAAACATAGATAAATATTATTCTTTATCTAAAATAATTTAATTGCAAAATTTATTGAAAAAAAGGAAAAAGATTAATTAGGAGGAAAACACGTTGTAACTAAGTATAGTAAGGTTATATGCATATAAAAACAAATATGCTAAAAATAGAAGCTAAGTATAGTAAGATTACATGCATGTGAAAACAAATATGTTAAAATAGAAAGCTAAATATAGTAATGTTACATGCATGTGAAAACAAATATGCTAAAAATAGAAAGCTAAGTATAGTAAGGTTGCATGTGAAAACAAATATGCTAAAAATAGAAAATAAGTATAGTATAGTTGCATGATTTGAGAGATCAAAGACATGCAAAAATATTAATTGCATGTTTATTTTAATTTTATAAAAAATATAATTTAATTTTCAGATTTATTTATTTAGAAATAAAAATAATAATAATTTATTAATTTCTAAAAATTTAAATAAATATTATTCATTTAGTTAAAGTGAATGTTAGTAATATTAGTGATTGTTTAAGTTTAGTTAAACTCTTAGTTTTAGATTACGGTAAAAATAGGTTTTGAAGGGACCCCGAAACCCTTTCACATCCTCAGAAAGGAAAAAGTTTAGTTAAACTCTTAGTTGCATATAAATGATTTTATATTTATTAATGCAAGAAGGAGGTTAATAAATAAATATTTATAATTTTATTATATTTTAAGAGAAGTTGTGGTAGAGTTCACTTTGTAATCATTTAGTTAATAACTATTTGACTTTATGAGAGAAATTATAAATAATTAAATTAAATTTATAATTTTATCTCTAGTTGCACTATGAATTAAAGAAAAAATAAATATTAATATTAGATTTAAATAAAAGTTATATTAATATTTTAAAAATTTAAATTAATATCAATATTTAAATATAATAATATACATTTATGTTATTAATTTAAATTATTTATGGTTTAAGATTATTTAAATTAATAACATGATTATATTGTATGATATTTTATATGCACAAAAAGATCACATATTTAAATACTTATTATTTTAAATAAGTATATAAGCATAACAATTTATATTAACATGTATATTCTTACTTTATTTCTAAACACATCCTTATGACCCAAACTAAACAAGAGAAATTGGCGGAATTAAATCATGTGGCTAAAAACAATATTTTTTCTAATATTTATTTTAGTCTTGTGATGTTTATTTTCATGATGGTTTTTCTTTGTGGGTTGTTTAGTTGGCCAAGTTTGAATGTGAACTAGAGGCAATTTTTGAGATTTCTTTTATGATTATTTGACTGAATGTCATGATGAACTTTATTATTTAAATTGAGATTTATGTTTTATGAGTTTTATGCTATTGAGCAATTTTGAGAACTTGGGGTTTGCGAACCAATGTTATTTTTTTGGGTTGCCTATTGAGGAACCAAATTTGATCAATATTTTTTTTTTTGGTATGGTACACTATTGTGGTTTGCAATTTTTGGGAAGGTAGTCTAAGTGCATGTCTATGGGAGTGGCTTGCAATGGGGGTTGGGGCCCAAAGTGGTTGCCAAGGTAACTCATTGTAAGTTGTGTAACAAGTGATAACATAGTAATTAAAATATCTTACCTAGCCCTTTTCCTTGAGATACATTAAAAAAATAAGTTAGAGATTTTTCCTTGTCCATGCCTTGAGTGCTTGTATAGACTAAGAATGAGATGGAGATGATACCTTGAGAGGTATGACTAGTTTCCTCATCATCATGAGAGGGTATTCTGGTTCCACATAGAGTCACTAAGGGGTCGGGGTCTTGAGAGACTGCCAGGGTAACTCTAGAGTTGGCTCATGTGATGACACTCCATAGTATGTAGCCTAAGTTTCCTTCATGATTTTTTTCTTATATTTACCTCTAGTGGTGTACTTGTTGGATAATATTTTTGATAGTGCATTTATTGTGAATTGTTACTTATTGATTGGATGCCATTTATTGTTGACAATTGATTTTTATTAATGAATGATCAATTATTCATCAGTTATGTTTTTATTGTTGGAGTTAGTGATTGGTAGTTTACTTTTACTGATGACAATTGTTATCTGTTGGTCATTGTGCTTGTGACACTTGACATTGATTTTGAGGTGGTTGTATATTTTTGGTCTTGGTATTTGTATGTTGACTTGGTATGTGGTGTTTGTATTGAATGAGTGTCCTTTCAATTTTGATTATTTCTTCTTCTTGAGTAGTTTGTGTTACCCTTGAGGTAGATTTGGCTATCAAGATTCCTTACTTAGAATTATTTTATGATTTGATTATCTGTGTATGGATCGTACATTATCTCTCTTGCATGATGGGAGTGGGAGCCTGGTTAGGTGACCACATGATCGAAAGGTAGTGTATTCTTACCATTTGGGTCCCCCTCAAATTGATAGATGTTGGATGCTAGTTGATACAGTGGTAGCATTATCATTCTTCCTCTTATCTTGAAGACTCCTATTCATTTAATGTATCTATGTATCATGTATTTTGAGATCCCATGGGATATTATATTGTATATTGATGTACTTGTATCTATTTTCACATACCCTGTGACATGTGCAATGGATGTTACTCATTAGATGTATTTTCATATTATTAGTTGTACTTATGCATTTGCTTATATGACTATGTATGCATTTATTTATTTTATGATTATGGATATTGTAATTGAGACTTAAACTTATTAATAAAACTTTCTTAAATGTGACTCAATGTGAAGGAACTCTTGAGGAATTGAAAATGTATTTGCAATTGATTATGTGTTCTTGATGTGTATGTATATATTGCTTCCACATTATTGTTACTTTGATGTTGTTTAAACTTTTTTAAAAAAATTGTTTAGTAAACTTTGTAACATATTACGTTTATTTCTTTCAATTTTCCAAGCAGGGCGTTACATACTTTGTACCCTAACTTTTAATTGCAATAAAATATTTACTAACTAGAAAATTAAATTAGGATTCCCATAATCTTGGAAAGTATAATCAAGTACATCATCTGATTATTGTAAAAGAACTAAACCTGAAAAGAAAACACCATGCCATAGAAATATCAAAAAGGGGTTTTCTTTTCATTTTATTCTTCATATTGGCTTTACATTTCATCTAAGATCTTCACACACACACACACACACACACACACACACACACACACACACACACACACAGAGCTACCAAAATAGTTGTAGTTTCCCTCAAAAAGGGAAGCGACAAGCTTCTAACCATTACATTATTTAAAAATGATTCTTCATGGAATTGTTCTTTTATCCTTCAATTAACATCCCAAAATTATTGAAGTTCTAGTTTTCCATTGCATTTACAATTTGTTCTTCAAAATTGGTAGGATTAATACCAATTTTAATGAACACAACACAAATCTCTATCTTATCCTACCCATTTTCCAAGTCTTTCATGGTGTCCCCATGATTAGCAGAGCTAACTTGTGAAGATTCTATAAGCCCAATAATAATATCATTTTTCTCCTCATCCTCATCTCGAGTCAAATTGAGGTTGACAATAGGGCTTGGATTTTCATTAATGATCTCTCTACCATATGCAATTCCATCTTTGGATATCAACCAACTATATTTCTAATAATGTCAAGCACAATGTATCCATTTTAAAGATTTTTTTTTGACTAATTACTATTCTTCCATAAATGCAATAGGATATTCTACATACATGTTGTCCTTTCGATACCTCATTTTCTTATCAATCCTTGATTTAATACCAATCATAATCTCTTGATAATCTGGTAGTCGATTTGATAACCATATGATCAATTTCTAGTTGTTGATTCATTTAGTAATCGCATGTCATTTGGAAATGATATGACCTTTTTTTCTATCTCAAAGTGCACATTTGCCAATGCATTATATATTTTTTCATTAGAAGGGGAAATTTGCCTCATACAGTATATAATTTTTCTATTAGAGGGCCAAAATTTCTGCATACAATATATATATTTTTTCTATTAAATAGGAAAAATCACCTCATACATATATATATATATATATATATATATATATATATATATATATATATATATATATATATATATATATATATATTCTATTAGAATGGAAAAAAATAGCCTCAATTTTATGAATTTTTCCTATGGTTGGAGTAAAGTCATCCCTAAATTAAACTTTTCCCAACATTGAAAAAAAATTGCTAATAGAAATTTATTTTTTCCCCCAAAAATAATGTTGGATTCTCTAGAAATTTATATGTTTTTTTGGGAGGGGGATTCTTAAAGTTATTCATGTCCCCATTCAAGATCTCGAGGTACTTGCTAAGAGACATTCTCACAAAGCGGGCATTAGTTTAATTGAAGCCATTGTAAATGTAGTTGGTGAGGAAGATGATGAGATATATCTATCCCCACTTCCATTGTCTAGTATGGAAATGGTAGAATATCGTTAAATGGAGAATCTATGTGAGGTGGAAGAATATTGTGTACCACTAAGTATACCAGATAAGTTAGAATCCTAGTTATAGGAAATTGAGCAATAACAAACTTCAATATTCTTATTCATTAAGCAGAACAAGAAGTACAACTCATTGAGTTAGAAAATGATTGGAAATTTAATATATCACAATCCCTATCCATATCTCAAACTCTTTTTGCACACAATCCTTAAAAATCTCACCAAAGAAGAGTGGTGGGAAAGTCAAAGAAGTAAAAACTAAGGCATAAATTGAGGTAGGGGTGCAACAACATTGGCCAAAAAGTTTATAGAATCAAAATACCCAAGAAGAGTGTGCTTCTCTTCTTGGTCCCAATGAAGTTACTTTCACAAAATGTCAGAGGCTTAAACACCTCTAAAAGAGAGATTCCTTAAATGGCAGTTAGATAGATTAGACAAAGACATCATAATGATTTAAGAAACCAAACTATTTGTACAAATACCGGATACACTAGTTTCAAAATGGACCAAATGGAAGTCCTTTCATGTTCCAACTATTAGGGCTTTAAGGGGTCTCTCTATCTTATGGAATCCAAAGATAGTGTTAGTTCGATGACTCCAATTTGGTGAGTCCTAATAGGTAGTGGTAGTTTAACATTTTGATGTTGAATTTGCACTAATAAAATATATGGTCCTACTTCTATGCAAGGTAAAAATAAATAATTAATGGGATACTATTTCAGATTTTATGTAGCATAGTCAAATTGAAAAAGTAATTTTAGGTGGAAATGTCAATGCTATTTCAAGTGCAAGAGAAAGAAAGGAGGAATTGATCCACCAACATGAGCTACCAAATATTTTAATGGATTCATTAGGGATAATGATCTTCATGACATTCTAACTTCTAATTGAGTTTTTACCCAGACAAATAATTAAACAAATTCCTTGTAAATTATAGTTTGGTTGGATAGGTTTATGTTGTCATCATCCTAATCTACCCAGGAATTTGTTGCTTCATTTGAAATTCTAAATTTAATAAGATCATATCACTTTGCAAACATCTTGGAGTTGGATCATTCAAATTTGAAAAGATGTGGCTTTGATCTATCCCTTCATTACATTAATGAAGCATTGGTGGAAGACAACTCATATAGAAAAGGGAACAAGAATGTTTAGATTTTACAAAAAAAACTCTAATTCCTTAAAGAAAATATCAAATTTTAGAATAAGCATGTCTTCAAGAATACATTTGCAATGAAAAATAGAGTAACATTTGAACTTGCTCAATTCAAGACCACATTATTCACTTTGGTTTGGATTATCAACCATATGATTGACAAAAGTATCTTAAAGAAAAACAAGATGAGCTGAGTAGAAGAAAAATCAAGGGAGTTGTGGCTATGTGATCGAGATCACAATATGAAATTATCTCATGCGTCCACTACATCCAAAAGAGCCTCCCATACAATATTTTCCATCAAAGATTCCATAACAAGGGATATACTATAGCGCCATGAAAATATAACAGTAGAAGGTGTTAGAATTTTTAAACATCTCTTGGCTCCAAATTTTCCCATTCAACCAATTATAGAACAATAAATTTTAGACAATATTCCTCAACTAGTTTCACAACATAACAATAAGGAATTGATGAAGCCTTTTTTACTTGAGGAACTCAAAAAAGTTATTTTTTCCTATTAAGTTAGAAAAATCTCTAGGGCCAGATAGGTTTATAGTTCACTCTTCTATCCTAGTTGTTGGCACTTTATTGGTAGGGATCTTCTTCTTGTAGTAGAGGAATCTAGAAAGAATGGTAAGATTCTTAAATAATTTAACTCGACTAACACAATGATTACTCCTAAAATGAATTCTCCAAGCACATTTGCAGAATTTAGGCCAATATATCTTTGTAATATGATCTATAAGATAAGGTGGCTTTGTCCTAGGAAGGGACACAATGGAAGGGGCACTTGTTGTACACGAGTTCCTCTGCTTGGTCAAACAATATAATGTTCCCTCCCTAATAGTCAAGTTGGACATGATAAAAACATACAATAGAGTGAAATGGACTTTACTTATCAAAGTTTTTTTTTTTTTTTTGGTTTTTTAGGTAGATGGTGCAAATGGATACTCTCATGTTTTTCAAGTGCTTGTTTCTCAGTAATCATCAATGGGTCTCCACAAGGTTATTTCAAGGCTACATATGGATTGCATAAAAGATAACCATTATCACCTTTTCTATTTATCAATATAGTGAAAAATCTCAATAGATGTATTACTAAAATGTGTCAATTTGGTTTGTGGCAAAGAATAGAAATAACTAGTTCTTTGTTAATAATTACCCACACACTTTTTGAAGATGACACCCTATTATATGGTAAATATTCCACTTCTATGGGTGTAGAAATGTTGAATACTCTAGACCTATCTACTTATGCACCAGAGTAGAAATCAACCATAAAAGATCTGTTGTTTTTTTTGTTAAATGTGAAAAAATGGCATAAAGAGGCAAATCATAGCCATACTTGGCTTTCTTGATGCTCAACTTCCAGGAATATATCTTGACATTCCATTATTCATCGGATATAACATGCCTTCTTTATGGACTTCCATAATTGATAGATTTCAAAAGAGAGTGGTTTCCTAGAAGACATGTTGGCTATCTTTTTATAATAGATTATAATTGATTAAGTCGGTTGTAAATGTAATACCAAATTACCTCATTTTAGTCCTACAGGCTCCCAAGACTATTTTTTATTGATTGAGAATGTTATAAGGAATTTCTTGTGGAGAGATAACATATCAAATGCAAGGAAAATTCTCCTTATTTCAACAGAGAACGTGGCAGATCATAAATCAACAGGTGGAGTAGGTTTAAATCTTGTTGATATAAGGAACAAGGCCTTTGGAAGAAAAATTGTTTGGAAACTATATTCTAATCCATGGGCACTATGGTGTTAAATCATGCAAGATAAGTATTTAGACTTCTTTGAACCAAGTCGAGTATTCACAATTGCAAATCCCCCAATGTGATTAGTAGTTTGGAGTTCCATTATTTCATCTAGAAATTTAGTCAATAAGTATATTTCATGGGAACTTAATAGTGGTGCCTTAGAATTTTTTTGGAAGATTCATGTAATGGATATAAACTTTTGAAGTTTGAGGAGAAAATTAATAAATAGATTCCATTGTTAAGAAAATTATGAGGAGAAAAAGTTACTGATTATGTTCATAGGATTGATTAATTGACAAGGAAAGTGACTTGGAAAAATCTGCAAAGTATAAACCTTTAAGGGACATTGCTAGATTTTAATGTGATTATGGATGAGAGACATGTGTATATATCAAATGAACTAGATAGTATCTTTTGGGTAGTGAATAAGCATGTAATCTATTTTGCTATGGATGGGTACACAACTCTCTTACAAAATAAAAAATGAAGTATTAACCATAGAGCATACACCTTTTGTTGTTAAGGTGGATTTTTACTAAAAGATATTGGATTCTCTTGCCTAGCATTGCGTAAGAGAATATTAACAAGTGAATATCTACATAGATTACACATTTTCCACCAATTTTATTTTGATCAAATGTGAATTTTTCCAAGAATATTGACACTTTGTTTTGGGTAAATTAAATTATCATATGCTACTTCCATCAACATTATGGGATATCGTTCAATCCTATCCAATTCTATTTACATATGTCTTCTCTTCTCTCACACATTTCAATTATCATTCCCACATTGGTGATTTGGGGTATTTGGCAGGAATGCAACAAAATAATTTTTAGGCAAGAAATATCTTCTATGGATTAGGTAAAGGGTAAAATTGAGGACATGGTTGATGAATGTGTGACAAGATATTTGTATGGTAATCTAAATCAAAATAGAGTTTATTCTTCATGGGATTATTTTGTACTAAAGATATGACCTTTAATAAAAATACCATTAATGGGATTAGTTGGAGTTAGCAATAAAAGAAAAGATAGATAAGAGAAGCTATAAGTGGAAAAAGCTTGATCCTCATATTAAAATTAAATTTGATAGGGTTTCTTAAGGGAACCTAAGTATTGTAGGTGTTGTATTTAGTCTTAGGAACCAATTAGAAAATATGATTTTTGCGAGTTCTATGTATTTGGGAAAAGATTCAAATAATGAGGCTAAAGTCATCACTCTATTAAGAGGACTTCAAATAGGAAAACAATTAGCCTTAGATCATATTCATGTGAAATTAGATTCAATGATTATTATTCAAGTGTGCTAAAATAGGCACATGGTGAATTTGCACCTTAAATATCACTTACATAAATTTTGGGATTCGCTTGCCACCTTTATGAACTTCAAAATTACACATACATTCTAAGAGAGTAATGACCTGGCAGACTACTTGGAAAATAAAGGTGTAGATAGATAGGAATTTGAATGGGAATACAATAAATAATAATTGGACCAACTACTATTTGATATTTTCCAACTTGAATTAGTTAATTCAATGTGAAGAGTTTTTTGGTGCTATTGGAACATGTGTACCTACTATTAATCCCATCGCCAATTTGATGCTTCTTCTAGAGGAATTGGTGCAACAGGCAACATTATGAGTGTCAAAAAATTCGTTTGCTTAGGTTTGGGTAGTTTCTTGGTTAAAGTTGTATTTATGTTATTGCAGGTCCAGTCAACTAGTTGTTGTCATTAAAAGTTCATTTTGTTATTTGTGATTAATTATTGATAATCTAGTTTCTAGAATCATCTTTTATTAGACAACTTGTACACTTCTATTATTTTAATATAATTTTAGGCTTTTGCCTTTCAGCACCCCCCCCCCCCCCACAATTAAAAATATAATAATAATTTTTAAAAAGAAGTCAACATTTTACTCTAAAAATGAAAATGCTTAAAGCACCAAAACTGAACTCTTCTATGTTGTGGTATAGTTAGTTGGAATTGAAAACATTAAAAACATGATTGATTTTTAATTCTATTGATACAAGGGAGGTCACTATTTGTAAGGGTCACGCATTGAAAAAGATCCAATCAACTTTTTTCAAAAAAAGTTTTCATTAGAGAAATATGTATTCACAAGATGTAAGCATGTTTTTAGATTATAAGTTAAACATGTACATGGAATTGAAATTCAAACCACAATACATAAGTGATTTTTGAGTTTTTAAAAATCATGTACATGTTACTTGCATTTTTTAAAAAAAAATTCATTTTGTTTAGTAGAGTGACCACTTTTTTGTTCACCATTTTGGTGCAAATACCTTTAGTGTCAACTCTAGGAACTCATATGAGAAACATATATACAATTGTATAAGAGTGGATGATTGTGTAACCTATTATAGCGTCCTTATTTATTTGAGCCATAGTAACAACATACATGTGACATTCAATTACGACTTTGATCCTTCTTTACCTTTAAAGATAATATAATTGAGTGAAAATAAACAGGTGTAAAGATGCCTTTGAGGAATGGATTAATTCTCAAGCATTTCATTCTATAATTCAGTCATCTTCTTCCCTTGTTCACATTTATCTTTCTCCTTTTATTTTTCACTAATCCACACATGCTCATGTTCTTCAAATAGCCCTTCTTTAGATTTACTCAATTTTCTAAAATATTTATATGTTAGAAGACATTTAGTTTCTATGTTTTTTAAAGGAATCACCTTTATCATCACATAATCAAAGATCATCAAAGATCATGGAGAGTATCTAATAAAAATATGACGACACATAATACATATATCTATGAATAATGATTTCAAGTCAACCATTGACTATGTTTATATAAATGTCAACTAGCTCTATTTATTTGAGCTCTCAATCATCATTAAATAAATGTAACACAACTAAAATATTCTCTTCATAATATATTCATATATATAATACCCCTATTATTCTTTCTATTACCATTGAATGAATGTAGCACAATAAAATTATTTTAGTTAAGATATAAGTACAACTAATTGTATCCCTTTTTAATATTTTAAGAATATAACTCCTTTTAGATGTATTCATTGAAATTTAATGTGAAGAATTCTAATTAATTTTGATCTACAAATAAAATGTTATGTTCAAAACAATAAATATTTATTTTTTTGTACTTAATACATTATTTCTATCAAATATTCTTCAACGTGCTACTAATTTTTTATCTTATTTAATTAATTTATCATACTCAACTCATATATGTTTATATTTAACTTTTTCTAAAGATAAATATATTAAAATTAAAGAATGTTAAAATGTTCTATGAACATTTTCCAAGAATAATATCTACCATTGAAACTAAAGAATAAAAAATCAAGAACAACAGTGATGTTCACCTCCACAAACTAAAATCAACCCTAAAATCAATAAAATGAAAAACTATATATTATCTAAACATTTAAATTCTAACTAATTTATAAGCTTAAATATGGTATATTGATCCTAATAAGTTAGCAAAGAAACCTTAACCTCAAAATTAACAAGGGAGGGTATCAAATATATCTTTAAAAATACAAAATATCTTTGAACTTTAAAAATCATTTAATTGTTTGATGGGTTATGACCAAGTCACATTGATGGTATACTATACTAGATTCAAGGTATTGGTTAAGGTCTTCTCCCTACAGCCATTGAAAAAGACAGAACACTCTAACAACTCCGTGGTGGAAGGAGATCCAAAGAAATTCAGTTTCAACTTTATCTTCTCAAGTTTCTGAATACTAATTATGTCCAAAAATTAAATTACTTTACAGCCATGATTCATGCTTCTTCCATGTGCTTTTCTGCCTAGAACAATAAAATAAATGCAAAGAGACATCAGATAGGGCAAGGTAGACAACAGAAAAGAGTTTCTTAAAGAGAAGACCACAAACACTATTTCAGTGATAGCTCATTCAGAGCTATCTTTAATCTGAGATGCTGCAAAATAACTAATATTGCACATTGAAGAGCTATGGTTGATTTGGCAAGTGGGGAGATGCCACGTGTATTAGGTGAGAAAGAACAAGCATTAGCTGTAAGTTGTTATTAGTTATTCAAGCTTGATTATTTGCATTGTCTTAGAGATTTGTTTCAATTATTGTCAAGTCTTTGAATGCACAAGATGAGAGTCACTGCAACATCAATATCATTCTATATTTTGAGAGGACAAAGTTGGTAGAGCTCCTGGCTGTCCTTGTTTTGCCTTTAGTGGTTACCATGGGCCATCAATGGCTGTCTCTACATCTTCTACACACATTGTTTGTTTTTCTTCATATAAATCAGGAGGAGCATTAGTAGTTAGCAGTGTACCCATTCTTCTACTAGTGCAATCTTAGCCTTTGGGGGATCAGTGAACATGGAGATCAAGAATGATTTGATTGTTGGTTTGATTGCCATCATATGCATCTTGGGCCCAAGTAGTGGACAAGTACTGAAGGTGGGCTTCTACAGCAATACATGCCCAAAAGCTGAAGGCATTGTTCTAGATGTTGCCAAACAGCACATTTCCTTGGCTCCTGAAGTGGCTGCTTCTCTTCTCAGGATGCATTTCCATGACTGCTTTGTTCGGGTTGGTATATAAAATAATTCATCTTTCTTTTTTAAGAGCGTGTGTCTACTTTAAAGTATGTAGTTTCTTTTCGGCTCACATTCTATTATACTGTTATCTTCTTTTTGATGATAGATCATAGAATGTAAATTGAGATATTGAGTATAATCCATTTTCAAGAAGATGATATTAAATTGCAGAATGTGATTTGAAACCTGATCTATTGTCAAGAAGAAGATGATAATAAATTGTAGAGTGTGAATTGAAATATTGAATGAAAGAAGCAAATGATTATAGATAATAGAATCTGATAAGAAATGGTCAGTGTGAGCCATTGTCAAGAAGAAGGTGATAGTAGAATATAGAGCATATAATGAAACATTGGGTGTGATCTATTGTGAAAGAAGAAGATGACAATACAGCATAGAGTGTGATAAGAATTGTTGAGTGTGATCCACTGTCAAGAAGGTGATAATGGATCATAGAGTGTGATAAGAGACATTGAGTGTGATCCATCATCAAGAAGAAGATAATAATCGAACATAGAGCACAGTATGAAACATTGAGTGTGATCTATTGTCACAGAAGAAGATGACAATGCATCATAGTGTGTGATAAGAAATGCTGAGTGTAATCCATTGTCAAGAAGAAGGGGATAATGGATCGTAGAGTATGATTTATCACCAAGGAAAAGGTAACTATAGATCATAGAGTGTGAGCCATTGTCATGAGAAGATCATAATAGATCATAGATTGTGATCAAATGTTGTATGTGATCCATCACTGAGAAGGAGATGATAATAATTCATAGATGTCAAGTGTGCTTTTTCATTAAGAAAAGATAATAATAGATCATAGAGTTTGATCCAAAATTAGCAATTGTAGTCCATAAATAGATTAAAAAATTGAATGTAATTCTTTATTAAAAAAACAGATTATTAACCAACTCGTTTATTATGCAACAGGGATGTGATGGGTCGGTGCTGTTGAATTCAACAAATGGAACAGCTGAGAGGGATGCAATACCGAATCAGACATTGAGGGGATTCAGCTTGATAGACAAAGCCAAGACTGCCATAGAGAAGCAGTGCCCTGGTGTTGTTTCCTGTGCTGACATTCTCGCTTTGATTGCACGAGATGCCCATTTGGTTGCTGTAAGAATATGATCTTCCTTGCATTTATTTCTCATCCCTTTCTTTTAACTTCATGCAACTAAATAATATGCATTGATTGATGACTGTGTTTGTTTTTAAATTTTCTTATGAACATCGGCCTCCCTATAATGGTTCAACAAATGCTGTAATTATGATGGGTCTTTATAATATTCCAATAAAATACTGTAATGGGTGGATATTAAGTTTTTAATAATTCTAGCTCCCCTTAAATTATTAATAACATTGACTTTCATTACGCTTGGAATAGTGAGTATGATCTAGATGACATAAACAATGTCAGGTTGAAAGGCACAGAATACCAACGTCTTCTATTAGTTATTAACAACTAGGACTTTTGTCATGTTGATGGAAATCTATGACAGTTCTAGAAACTTGTCTATCTGCTACTCGACAATATATTTTTATTAATAAAATTCAAATTATTTTATTATAAAGATATAAATATTAAAACAAGAGCAGGTGGATGAAAGATATTGTTTTAATGATTTTATATTTGATATCTATATAGTTAATCATTTATAAATATTTTATTTAAATATAACTATTCTATTTATTTAGAAAGATGAAGAATTATAACTTAGAAATAGATTTATTCACAAACTACTTAACACTAAAGTCAATTATAGGAGACCAAATGTCACAATTTAGAATTCTATGTTAAACATTGAGCTTCCACTTTGAACTTAGATCTAGATAGTAGAAACTCAATACTTTGATTGATTAAGCACAAACCTTCCATAATAAAAACTTGATACTTTAAACAATAAGAGTCAACCCATTGAACATTTAACGATAAATTTTAAAAATACTATTTATGTTTTTCTATAATTCAAGAATGCCTAGTTTAATTAAGTTTAGATAGAAATGATTTGAATGTATATTACAGTATTTTAATCCGAGATAAATTTGTTCGAGTTTGGCCTCACTATGCAAAGTTTTGTGTATGAAAGCATGGAGGGCCAAATTGGAATGTTCCAACTGGACGTAGAGATGGACGCATATCGAATTCTTCTGAAGCCTTGACAAATATTCCATTTCCTACATTCAACTTCTCCCAACTAAGTACTTCCTTTGCTAGCAAAGGCCTCAACAACAAGGACCTCGTTCTTCTATCAGGTTAGAAAAAGTTCTTTTTCACCAAACTTATTAATTAATAGACTATTAATGGTATGCATTCCATGTGTTTAAGAACAAAATATTTGTTTAAACAACGCATTCATAGTTTTAATTTTTGTAGGTAGTTCAATTTTGATAATAAAATGTTTGTTTAAACAACACATTCTAAATTTTAATTTGTTTAGGTAGTTCATCTTATATCACATTAATAGATGGAGTCAATAAGAGCCACCTAAGAGTGTATTGGCTACTCAACCATGTTGATTTAAGGAACACATTTTAAAGTTTGATTTATTTAGGTGGCTCAACTTCAATCACATTAATAGGTAGGTTCTATTGTAAAAAAGAAAGTGATTTCATATGAACCACCTAAACAAGTCAAAAATTAGAACTTGTTGTTTAGTCAGCCATCTTGGTTTAAATGACACATTCTAAGTTTGATTGTTTTGATAGCTCAACCAAAACACATTAATTAGTGGGTCATATTGATAAAGAAAGTGTGATTTTGTATGAGCCACCTAAAGAAGTTGAAGTTTAGAGAGTGTTGTTTAGTCAATCATGCTCATTGAAACAACACATTCTAAATTTAGATTGTGTTATTTAGTCGACCATGTTGATTTAAATGACATATTCTAAGACTTGGTCCGTTTAGATAAATCACAATGGTAGTCTGCTATAGGTTGGTTGCACTCAAAGATTCTATGTGAAACATGGGTGAGGGGGAGGTAATAAAACCTCCCATCTCCAAAGTGGGTCTTATTTAAAAAGAGAATGTGATTTCACATGAACCAACTACAAAAATTGAAGCTTAAAGTGTGTTGTTTAGTCTATCATGTCGATTGAAAAAACACATTTCAAGTTTCGACTTATTAGTTTAATTCAGCTTAAATCACATTAATAGATAAGTTTTTAATTCCATATAAACCACCTAAATAAGTGAAACCTTATTGTGTAATTTAGACAATCATATCAATTTAAACAAAGTTTTCTAAAAAAATAATTAATTTAGGTAGTCAACTTAAATCCCATTAATAGATTAATTCTATTGAAAAACAAAACTTTCAATTTCATATAAACTACTTAAACATATCAAATATTAGAATATATTGTTCAAACCCAATTATTGATAATCATATGAATTCTTCTTCATGGCTTATTTGTCTCTGTTCACAGGTGCCCATACCGTTGGAATTTCCCATTGTAGCCCTTCTTTCAGTAACCGGCTTTACAACTTCACCGGCAAAGGAGACAGTGATCCATCAATGGACAAGAACTATGTGGCCAACCTAAAGAAGAACAAATGCAAGACCATTTCTGACAACACAACCATAGTTGAAATGGATCCAGGGAGCTTCAGAACGTTTGACCTCAGTTACTACCAGAGGGTGAAACAAAGAAGAGGACTTTTCCAGTCAGATGCTGCATTGCTTACGGACTCTGCCTCCAAATCGTACATTGAAAACCAACTTTTGAAATCGAAGAATGAGTTTTTCACTGAGTTTGCAAAATCAATGGAGAAGATGGGAAAGATTGGTGTTCTCACCGGCACTGCAGGAGAGATCAGAAAACAGTGCTCTCTAGTGAACTGAAATAGATTTCCTACCCATTTGTTGCTGATTTGTTCTTTCATCTTCTTGTATTGCTTGTAATAAAGATATTTCATGGTTGCCTGTGGGAAATGTTCATGAAATCAATCTGTTTCAAGGATTGGCATTAAAATTTCTCAGGAGGAATTGTGTTGGAAATTTTCCTGGTTGCCCCGTTTTCATGAGTTAGGGTCAGACTTTGAAGAATAAATAACAAAGATGGAGCCATGAGTTTTGATCAGAAGTTTTTTTTCCAAAAGAGTAAAAGCTTTATGTCATCGTGTAAAATGAGAGAGCTTTTAATTTAGAAGATTTGAATAATAGGTAACTGTAAGCAAATAAATTAACTATTTCAAAAATCAAAACTAGGGGTAAATGAGTATACTAATTAATGAGTTCAATACACAGTCATAACACGTAATGTAGTATAATATTGATATAAATAATATAATTGTGAATATTTCGTTTGTTGTAGGGAGCAATTTATCAATTTTGGTTGTCTTTTAGGTTGTAATGATAATAAAAGTTAAATTGGTTTGTCTTTAGATTTAGTAGATCATTCACATTATTAGTTAGTTCAATTTTTTTAAAATTGTGAATACGATCATTTAAACATATTTGAATTAGCTAGTTTTAAATTTTTTGAAACTAATTCACATGTCTTCTACTTTTTGTTAATGTGTAAGGATTGATGGTATTATAAAATATCTCGATGTAGATTGCTAAATTGCAAGGTTCTTGTTCGCTTAGGTCAAACCAACTTCAAAAAAGTAAACAAATATTGAAAACAACATTCTCATGCATATGTAATAGATGGGTTTTTTTAGTGTTCCTAGTTGAATTGTTGCTAGATGCTTCAAACTTATACCCTCCAAATCTCTCTATTAGTAGTTACACATTGAGTGCTTTTAAAATACTAAGATGTAGCAATATATTGCACAAATACATACTATGTCACCTCATAACATTGAGTTAAAAAGGTGGGAGTTTTTTTTTTTGGTGGCACAATTTTTGATTCGTAGATATGACCTAGGACATGAGGTCTAAATCTCAAGGTGGAGAATGAGGATATGGATATGGATGTGATTATAGACCTGGTAAATAAATCGTAATGACAACTATATTAGAATTACAAATATGGATGAGGTAAGGTTGAACAAAAGAGAAAGTTACACAATTGAAACTCAATAGTAAAAGAAAATTATATATATGAAGTACCAACTAGGATGAATATAAAACCTAAGGACATCTAGTTTGTGTGACAAATAATTTAAAACTAAAATTTTGAGAATCCTAACTAAAGAATGATAAGTCCTAAGACAAAACCCAAAGGAGTGTAAGTATGTTGAGTTCATCAAAATGTAAGAGAATTGTCTAGGGTGAAAATGGAAGTGCTCAATAGAATGTGTATAAAATAAGACTTACAATTTCTAAACATTCAAATCTAAGAGAAAGGGGGGCTTCCAAACATAACTCTCAATATAACTCAAGTTATATTAGAAAAATCCAAATAGGGTGAAGGGATGCCAATAGTGAACCCAAATTATACTAAGGAAGTATGGAAGAAAGTCCTCTTTCATGAAATGTCAACTAACTTTTATTGTGCAATTTGTGAATGTAAAATGAACCAATCGATTTAATGAAAAGAGTAAAATGGATCTAGGTGTTATATGTGTGCAATTAGCCCAACTAAAATAAGGAAATAGTTCCATGCTAAAAGATAAAAAAGAAGGGTGTAAAACTGAACTCAAAATATGCAGGGGAAATTACCTTTTTACTTCACAAACTATGGATCTAAAATTGTACCTAAGAGTCTAATTGAAGATCTATGATCAGATTAGAAAATCCTAAAAAATATTAGATGTTTAGATACATGTTAATTTGGCTGATGTCTATCAATAGGTTTACAAGATGACATACATGTTCCCAAGTCATTGTAACAAAGTCAACCCAGCTTTTTTTAATAGTTTATTGTCTGATACTTTCTAGATCAAAATTCACAATTTTGGTACCTTGTTCTTGTGCACAAGAAAAAAACATTCTTGGGGAAGGGGAGGGGGGTGGGGGTTGGGAGGGGGAGAGGCTTTCCTTCATCAAGCCCTTGTTTAGGAATTAACCTTGAAATGAAATGAAACATAAATCATGTAAGGAAGTAAGACACATGTAAATATTTATCTCTCTTGATTGAAACCTTTGATAATAAGGATTTTGTAATGCTTAAATGTTGTAGATTTTGAATCTCCAATGAAGAATGTAGGAACTCTCTATAAATGCAATAAATCTCACCCATAAAATATCATGGAGCCATGGATGTAAGTGTGCACCAAAGAAGAAGAATAAGATGATGATGATGAATATCACAATGTAGATATCCTCCCTTGATGGCCAACCAAACCCTAGATCTTGAAGAGAAAATGCTCATAAAGGATCCTTGAGTCTTGAAAAAATCCTTGAATTCTTGATGAATGCTTGAAGATACCTTGAATTTTCTAGCTTGAGTGTCCTTTGATTGCTTGTGGATTCTTCTTGATATCTAGTACATGTCATTGGATGGGGAAATGAGATACTAATGATTCCTTCTATACTAGTTTTTGGGCACAAAAACAAAGAAAACTTATAGGGTCACTTGATTTTCCAATTTAAATCCTTGAGAAAAAAATGGCACTGGGACAAAAAATACATGGGGTATAGGTCGACCTATGCTAGGGTTATCTTGAGAAGGGGTAACCCTGAGGTCTTTGAAACTTCATAGATAAAATTGAAAAAGAAGGAACTAAGTAGGAGAAAGAGTTGATTAAGAAAAAATGCATCCATGGTCCATAAAATCACTAAAGAAAAATAGATAAACAATCTTTTCTTCCATTTTAATATGGTACATTTAGCCCCCACTTTACTGTGAATATGAGCTACCTCATACTTGTTGAAAATAGATTGATACAAGTATGATAAATGTGTTTCAATCATTGTTTTGTCACTAATGTCAAACCTTCTATTTTGCTAGTAAGACAACTACTTATATGATTTAAGTACTATCACTTATTTGATTGATGAAGAGGATTTAATCAAAGGATGTAACAATAGCACTTAGAGGGAAGGTTGAGTTATGATATGAAAAGGAGTACAAGAATCAACTAAGACAGTGATATCATAATGCATTGATAATCTACTTAAGGTTGCAAAGGTTGGTTACACTAAGCAAGTACAGAAGAACAAGTTAAACAAAGTTTGTTTGCCAAGCTTGACCGAATGGATAGTAGGTCCTGAGTAAAGTTAGTTCAAGCTGAGCAAAAAATTAGTTGGAGCTGAGAAAAAGTCTATTCTATTGTAAGCTAAGTAAAATAGTTGATGCCGAGTAAAGTTTAGTTGATATCGAGCACCAGTAAACTTTAGCTTGTGCCGAGTTATTTTACAGAGGATGCCAAGCAATGCAGTTTATACCAAGCATGAGAAGAAAGTTAATGGTGAGTGTCAGCATTATTAGAAAGATCATGAATTTGATGGATTTGAGCCACAAATTTTGTTTTCTTGGATTGTGTGGACTAGGTGGAAGATAAGATTGATGATCTGGTGGCATAGAATTCATGGTAAACCATTTTGAGGTGAATTTAAAGAGGATTGAAGGAGAATTTTCTAGAAATGAAATGGAATGAGGGGTAGATTCATTTATAGGAGAATGAACGAAAAAATATCTTAATTCTCTATTTATAGGGATGGCTAGTCAGAAGAAAAGGTTGTCACATGCAAGAACCTAAGGAAGACAAGGAGTCAAGGGTATTGCTTCATTTAGTGACCTAAGTGAAGAGTCTACATTGGAAAGTTAAGCAAGAAGGCTTAATGGTATAGATTCTTGAAGGGTGAACAAGCTATAAGAGTTGAAGTGTGTGAAAGCCAAGCATAATGGAGGATTGAAATAGAGATTTGTAATCTATAAATGGAGTTTTAAGTTGTTATCAGATCAAGCCTTACTATTACTCTCTAATAATTATATCAATCAAGGGTAAATCCTTTGGATTAAGGTTGACCTAATAGTCATTTGTAAATCCTTTAACTGGGTGACATTCCAAATGAATGGTCTAAAGTCCTCTAACAAGGCTCACTCCTAATAAGGTGATTGAAATCCTTTAACCATGTCACATTTAACAGTGTGTATTGTAACCTTTAACATGGTTGGCCTTTTATAGGGCATCACTTCAGAAAAGTGAGAAAGAGTAGAATGTTACTAGTGGTTTTTCCAAAATTGGGTTTTCACATAAATCATTGTGTTAAGTGTGTTATTGAATCTGTTATGTTTCATGTTTACATTTTTGTAAATTTATTTGATAGTTACCTACAAGTTTTCAGTGATTGCATAATCTTATGGATGCATGCATGATGATAAATGTTTTATAGGTTGACTAAGCTATGAAAATTTTTATCTGTACATCTTACTTACAGTAAAGTAGATCAAAAGAAAGAGTTGATCTCATCATGAATAACAAGAAAAAGAAACTAAGAAGCCCCCAAAAAATTTGAGGCTTCATAATATCTAAAATCATAACAAGAGAAAAAAAGAAAAGGGTGTAGTTGACTCACCCAATAAGGTTTGTGTTCCTTATTGTGAACTATATTAAAAGGCATAATACTACAAAAGATGGTGTTAAATGGCCTAGTAAGTTTGTGTGGCATGCTACTCAACCCATTGAAGATGAATTAAGTTGTATAGGAATTGTGTATGGCATGCTAGTCAATCTATCAAAAATATTCATCCAAGGGAACTCCATGTCTCAAAAGGAGAATAAAAAATGACCTAAGCATATGGATGTATGTGTCCTTAAGGGATTGAAAAAAAGATCAGACTTCCCATACTACCAATAGTTCAAAGAAGGATCAAAGTAATGATCAGGCCTCCTAGACTTTTAATAATCCAAATAGGGATCAAATGAAAGTATTAGACCTCTAAGATTGTTAATAGTCCAAAAAGGGATTCAAAATAATTGTGAGGATCAAGCCCCCCAAAATCTTGATAGTTTGATGGAGAGATCCAAGGAGATCTACAAGGACTAGGCCCCCCAAACTATTAATAGTTTGATAGAGGGTAAATGCACAAAGTTGTGGTGCCAAAAGGGGGGGTATAAGTGGCACTTTTTTTTCTTTTCTAAAATCAGAAATTTCTTAACTTTGACAAGAATTTGAAGATAGTTATGGCTTAATATTTTAAGATATGCCAAAAAAAAGGTATTAGTCCTTTGAATCTAGTTTCTAAACTACTAACTTTTTTTCAAAATGGTTTAGTTTTAGGCCCTAAAAAAAGGGGGTCACAGAAAGTGGTACTATCTTTTCATAAAAAAATATAACATAGTGTAAAGTGTACGTCCCCTAAAATTTCAACTCTTTTTTTGAAATTATTTAATCGCTTTGGTCAATAATTACCTAACATTGTGTAGTTTATCCCAAAATTTTTGGGTAATTTTATAATGTGTATTTTTTTATTGAATTTTGTAAGTGGAAACATCCTAAAAAAGTAAAATATCTATATGCTCCCCTATAAATTATTGAAAACTAATCCAAAATCAAAACTTTTTTTTTTTGAAGTGTGTAGAATGGAGTCTAGTTTCTAAAAAACTAATTTGTTGTAAAATTCAATTAACGGGCTAAAATCAATACCCCAATTAGTACACGTTGGTTTTTGAGAGAAAATGGACATAATTTCAAAAGAAATTTTACATGAAAGGATTGAAATAGTATGAATTAGAAAAAAGGTATTACTTGCAACCTGAGTGATAGTTAGAGGAACCTGAGTTATGACCAGATCAATAAAAGGAGCTTGAGAAAAAGACAGAAGATCATGGAGAACCAAGTGAACCAAGTTTAGAGTCAAGAAAGAAAGATCCAAGACTTGCAAAATATGCTAGAAGACATCATGCACTTGAACAAATAATCGGAGGAGAGACAAAAGGCATACTGACAATGAACAAATTAAAAGGTACATGTTTGCTTAGTGAATTTGAGCCTAGATATGTAAAAAAATGCATTAGAAGAGGAAGGTTGAATAGAGGCAATGAATGAATAAATTGAGAAAATAGAACAAAGTAAAACTTGGTCTCTTGTACCTAGACCTAAAGATAAGAATGTTATTGTTACAAAAGGGATATTTAGAAATAAGTTGAATGAGAAAGGAGAAGTAACAAGGAACAAGTCAAGGCTAGTATTCAAAGGTTATGCTCAAGAAGAAGGTATCAAGACTATGGGGGAACATTTTCCCCAGTTGCAAGACTTGAAGGAGTCAAAATACTTCTAGCATATGCAACACAAAAGGGATTCAAAGTATATCAGATGGATGTTAAATCAACTTTCTTGAATGAAGTCTTGGAGGAAGAAGTCTACATTGAACAACCTGAAGGCTTCATTGATCTAAGAAAAAGAGACATGGTATGTAAACTTCACAAAGATTTATAT
Source organism: Cupressus sempervirens (assembly GCA_028749045.1). Lineage (NCBI taxonomy): Eukaryota > Viridiplantae > Streptophyta > Pinopsida > Cupressales > Cupressaceae > Cupressus > Cupressus sempervirens. Next base: position 518,652,269 of record CM053785.1, on the reverse strand, counting down.
GAACTGAAGAAAGCTCCTAGAGAATGGTATGAAAGGTAGCATGGATATCTAGTAAGAATTGGTTTTGAAAAGATAAGTGATAATAGTAATTTATATATTAAGGAAAGACCAAAGGACAAGATATTGCTTGCAGAAATATTTGTAGATGATATCATATTTGGAGGACATGAGATGTAATGCAAATTATTTGTTGAAGAAATGAGGAAAGAATTTGAAATGTCTATGTTTGGAGAGGTAAAATTCTTTGTTGTTCTTCAAGTTCATCAGATGAAGGATGACATATTCATCACTCAATCAAAGTACATTAGGGAAACACTGAAAGTATTGAGAATGAAAGATTCTAAACCAGTTGGAACACCTATATCTATTGGACATAAAATTTCAAATAATGATGATTCAAAGGAGGTAAATCAAACTACTTATAGATCAATGATTCGAAAACTTTAGTATGTGGTACAAACCAGACCTTATATTGCATTGACAATTGCCATAATTGCAAGGTTTTCTATTAATCCCAAAGAAAATCACATGATGGTAGTAAAAATAATTCTAAGGTACCTAAAAGGGACTAAAGAATAATTTTTATGCTATAAGAAATGAGGAAATCTTGAGTTAAGAGCCTTTACTAATGCAGATTGGGAAGACAGTAGTAATGACAGAAAAAGCACCAATGGAGGAGCATTATTTGTTGGAAAGAGATTAGTATCTTGGGCAAGCAAGATGCAAAATTGTATTTGTCAATCTACAACAGAGGCAGAGTATGTTGTTACAGTAGTAAGTTGTTCTAAATTAGTATGGATCAAGCAATTACTGACAAGAATGAAGGAACCAATGGTTATCTATTGTAATAACATAAGTGCAATCAATATATCCAAAAATCCTATGATGCACACAAAGACAAAACACATTGCAATCAAGTATCATTTCTGAAGGGAATTGGTTCAAAACAAAGAGATGAGATTGGAATATGTGAACACCAAGGAGTAGATAGCAGATATATTTACTAAGGCTTTACCTAAGGATGTATTTATGTATCTAAGAGGTAATCTAGGGGTTATTCCGCTATCTAATGCTCACTAAAGAAAAAGATAGTGAAGCATCAACCAAGCTCCATTGAAGATGTATCAAGTTGATGCAGATTCCCATACTTTAGGTGTGAAATACAAAGCATATTGTATATGAATCAGTACATGAGGTATATAATAACTCCAAAGTTTGTATCCTTTGGCATGTGATGTCAAAGAGGGAGAGTTCAGTGTCAACAAGGAAGAGTGAGGGAGAGTTTAGTGTCAAAAAGAAAGAGGGAGAATTTTGTGTCTCATAAGGAAGATATTTAGATCATAGATTATACAAAAAAGAGGGAGAAAATGAAAGTAGTCTACAATAGAGTGTTAACAGATGTAAGAAGGAGAATTCATTGAAATGCACTTGAGACAAACTCAACCAAAATCATAGAGGGAGTTGGTATGGATGAGAATTAGAATGAAATTAAGGATATTATCTAATTTCTCATACTCTTTTCAATGTATGTTGACATGTTGTGTTGCCATCAATTCCAAAGAGGGAGTTTGTTAGAAATAATTCTTCAATTGTATCTGTCATTTATGTTACACAAATGTTAGTATTAACTGAGCAATGGAGAGTTTGCAAAGTTAACCTTGCATATTTCAGTCTTGACTAGGCATTCAGGTAAAGAAGGACTTTTAGAATTAACTGAGTTGTTGGCTAATGAAGTGAATCCTACTTGTAGTACTAACTAAGTGGATGAGCATCAAAGAACTCATAGTATTAACGAAGTGTTCAATCCTAGTATTGACCGAGTGACAACATAATGCAATTGTCTAATAATTAATTGCTTGAGGTTGACTATTTGTATGTTTATTGATTATTTGGAAGGGTATTCAAGCTAACTCGTCCTAGCTTATGATATATAAGAAAGGTCATGTTGTGAGGATAAAGATATACAACTAGAATATGAAATAAGATAGATATGTGAGTGAAAGGTAGAGTAGGAAAGTGTGGAAGATAAGTTGCAAAGAGCATCTAATTAGCAAGGATCCACATGTCAAGCCAGAATAGAGATTTGAATCTACAAAGATAGTTGCTTCATAAATTAGGTCAAATTGTTGTTACCTTCTAATCATTGTAGCAGTAAAGAAATCTCTTAATAGAGTTGACTTAATAGTTATATTTCAAATCCTCTAACAAGGTGAAATTTTATGATTGAAGTGTTTTAAGACCTCTAACTAGGCCACTCCTAACAAGGTGATCTAAATCCTTTAAAAAGGCCATACTTAACAGTATGTTTTGTAACCTTTAATAGGGTTGGCTCCTAACAGGGCTCACTTTAGAAGAGTGAAAAATATTGTAACTAGTTGTATGGTGGTTTTCCCAAATTGGACTTCCACATTAAATCTTGGTGTCATTTGTGTTCATGTTATTTTCTTATGTTTTATTTTTTTGCAACTAAGTTACTAAAGGTTATAATAGTTTAATAATCATAAGATCAAGCATTGTTAACCAAGTGACAACTATATTCTAGTGTTAACTGAGTTGGACATTTTTGCATGATTAGTGGAAAATTTGAATTGACATCTAGGGATAGGGAACTTTTGTTTTGGTAATTGATTCACCCCTCCCCTCTCAGTTACACTCTTCATTTCCAACAAAATACACCAATTGAGATATCATTATTTAGAAGAATGACGCACAAAGCTCTATGACAAGGGGATGAACCATTGGAGGCAATCTTGTTAGCCCACTGGGGTCCTACCATAATAGAATTACCCCCTTTTCCTCTGTAGTGGTTTGATTAAAAACCAATAGACTGATCCCATATGGATTTCAAAATGTTGTAAGCTTGAAAGCCCACAATCTTAATTTCTTGTAAATAACTAATGTCTTTAGCTTTAAGATTATTACACCATTTTCTAACCATATATTTCCTATCAGACATCTCCAGCCCTCTTACATTCCAACTGTGTATGTGTATCATTTACGTTGTTGGGATTTTTTATTATTATACAATCTATTAAAACTATCTGGAGTTTCTTTGCCTAATTTCCTACTATCATTAGACATGGAATGCCTCTCTATCATTTTCCTTTTCTTTTGGTATTCTTATTGGTAACTTCAATGAATGGTTCCTCAACCATGGACTCATTTTTGTTATCATTTTTCTTGTGGACCACTATAGATTTTAGTTCCCCAGGTAGATTCTTATCTTTATCCACAGGTGCAATGGAGGTTTTCCTAATACTCTCCACTCTCTCATTAATAGCATTAAGAGCAAGTTGCTGAGCATTGAGTTTAGGTGGGGGAAGAGCTTTGATGTTTACCTCTATCTTCCCATCATCATCATTAGAGGATGGTTGACAATTAGTTAGGGAATTGTGATTACCAGACCCTATGGCTAACATTTTCCACTATCAAACTCATCTTCAAATAGAGGGTTAAACAAATTGATACATTATTCACTAGCAATAGCCTCTTCAATAGAGCCATTAAAATTACCACCCCTACAACTATCCAAAGAAATATTATCCACATTCGGAACTACATCGAAAGGTAGGTTATCCTCATTACAATGGTTAACCCTAGAGTCATGCATATTAGACTCATCCTTAGTGTTAATTTTAATTTTAAGTTTATTGTTGAATTTAGGGTTTTGAAGGCTACTGAGAGTTGGATGCTCCTTTTTGGTGTGTCCATTCTTCTTGTAATGGAAGCAAGATCCTAAATTCCCTAGAAGGGACATTTCCCACACAAACCTTTCCTCTTCCAGGTCCATCAAAATGAACTTGAGAAATTCAATTTTGGGAGCTAGGGCAAGAAATATCCTAGCATTAAGATGCGACAATATGTATCTAGCATCCTCAACTAGTAGCATAGAACCAAGAGGTTGGACAATTTAGGAAATGAAAGGCTAGAACTCAAGTTGGATGTTTTTTATCTCAATCCAATGAGGAGTGGACCAAGCCACTACTTGTTTCATTTTACCATTAGCTAACCATTGAAATGCTCTAAATAAAGATTTATCCACATTCCAATAGTTCCTTTTTAATACCCTTGTTAGCTTAAAGAATAAATTTGACAACTGAGTGTCAATACACTTAACCAAGATCAAGAGTAAGTCCTGAGTAAGATAAGGTGCCGAGTGATAATAAGTGTCGAGTGCAACAGGTGCCGAGTGATAACAAGTGTCGAGTGCAATAGGTGCCGAGTGATAATAAGTGCCGAGTGCAACATGTGCCGAGTGATACAGTTTTGTTCAAGTGCCGAGCTATCTAGGAAACAGCATGTGCCGAGTATCAGAAATACTTCAGGAGCCGAGTAACTCAGTAGAACAGCATAAAAGTTTGGAATTGCACAAACTATGATGCAAATAGTTTTTGCAGCCGACGGAAGGTAAATCTCGAAGGATTTAATGATAAGATCAAATCTTTTATTTTTCCTATGCAATTTGCATGCAGCCAATAAGAAAAATACTAAAGGCATGCAACCAATTAGAAAAAGATAAGTATTAAGTGGGAAATTGAGATTCAATATGGATCGTAGATCCAAAAAAAACCCTAAGTCTTTGAAGTCTTTATAAGGAAGATGAAACTTCACTGTAAAAGAAAGAGATGAGATATATTGAAGGACATACAAGGGTGCATAAGCAAATCTATTTTCAGAAGCAAGAGTTATCAAATCACAAAGGATCAAGATGAGAAGAAGGCAAAAAAGGAGCCTGTATTCAGCAATCAAGGATTGTAATCTATCAGGTTTATTGTATCTAATACTCTCTAGCAATTGTATTAGAATGAAAATCCTATGGTGATAGGTTAGCTTTACAGCTATTTTGTAAGAACCTTTTGATTAGGTGATTAAAATCCTTTAACCGGGTGACACTTCATGTTAAGTGTTTGAAAATCATCTAACCAGGTCACTATTAATACAGTGTAAAGCCTTTAACAGGGCAGGCCTTTAACAGGGCAAACCATCAGAAGTGGTTGAACAATATTGCTACAGTAAATTTTTGTGGGTATCATCCCCACCCCAGTTTTACCTTCTTATTCCTGGAGGGTTTTTGGGTTACCAAATTCCAGTGTTATGTGTTATTGATGCATGAGTTTTGTTATATATTTATTTGATGTATTTACATGCATGTAACTTACTTTCAGTTTAAAATTTTATTGGCTAAAGTTTGGTACTTATGATTCACCCCCCCCCCCCCCCCTCTCATAAGTACTCTTTCCATATTTGAATATTCCAACAATTGGTATCAAAGCAGGCCAGGTTCTCACAAGGAAAAGCCTAACAGCTTGGAGGAAAAGATCTAATGATGGAAGCTTTCAAACTTGGAAAGATCATCGAGAATCAGGTGATAGATGTGCAACTTGCTCTGCATAGCTTGGAGGAATTCAGAAACAAATTGAGAATCTCATTAAACAAGAAGAAGGATCTAGCCATAGCTGAAAATGATATGCACTACAAGGAGATTGATACCACCAACATATTTTCCAGTGGAGACACTAAAGAGTTTGATGCAGCAATAGCAGAACTGATGGAGAAAAATAAAATTCAAGCAGATGAGATAAGAACTCTCAGGATGGAACATGAATCACAGGCTATAATGATATGTGAAATTACTGAACAAAAGAAAAGAGCAGTTGATGATAAGGTCATGATGGAAAATGACAAAAGGAATCTTGCAAACAGACTTGAAGAAAAATGTACTGAACTGACAAGGATCTCAAACATGCAGATGGATACACTTGCCCAAATGATGAATCTTCATCATGAACTCAATGTAAAGGATATTGAGATCTCTACCTTGAAGATGCAAAATGAAAAATGCAGAATGAATTGAATAGAGAAAAAGAGGTAGCAGAGAATCTCAATAAATCAAGTGAAGCAATCAACTATTTTGAACAGTTGCTGAAATCACCAAAATCTGCCCATGATACATCAGGACTTGGATATAATAGCACTGAAGTTGGAGAATCATCAAAGAGTGCTGAACAAAGAAGTGATAAAGGTAAGAATTCAAAACTCACTTGTCATTTCTGTAATAAGAAGGGACATACAGCTAATATGTGCAGGAGTAGAAGATTCAATCAATCAAACATACCCAAAAGTTTTTGTCACAAGTGCAACATGCAAGGACATATGACACAAAATTGCAAATCCAATGTCACAAGGACTCAAAGATTTGATGGACATTGTTATAATTTCAAAAAGTATGGACATAGGGCATTTGAATGCAGATCAAAACCTATGTGGATAGTAAATCAACCGGCAAAGACATCAAACCATGAATTTTGGGATTACAACACTAGGAATAGTTGTCACTATTGTCAAGAATATGGACATATCCCATAGAATTGCATAAGAACACATTTTAGAGGGAACTACAAAATATGGTTGAGTCAAACCACATGTTTCAGTTGCTTAAAAATTGGTCATGTCAGCAGGAATTGCCCAACAAGGTCAAAGGCATCAAGTTTTGAGTTCAGCAATGGAAAGGCAAAGATACATGTTGGACATATCAGAAGTGAAATGAATAAGACATGGAGAAAGAAAGATGAGTTTAGCACATCAAATATAGAGATCACTTCACCTAATAGGTCAAGTGATCACACTTCATCAAATTAAGTAAAGAATGAGTGTGAGCGATTGATAAACCAAGTAACATCATAAATCAGTCCCAAGACATATAAGAACTGCAAAAATGAAATCAGCATAAAAAAAAAAGATGCTAAGTCAAAATTGAGAACTTTTTGAAGATATGTCAAAGTTTCCTTCAGGAGCCGAGTTGCTAACATTGACTGAGATTGATAGTTAATGCCAAGCTATGAAATATCAATAGGAGTCGAGTAAAGTAAAACATAATGGGAGCCAAGTTATAACAAAACCTTTCAAGAGCCGAGTAGACAGTTGGCAGCATACTAAGCATTTATTACTCTATTTTGAAGGGTACATAAATCCTATTTTCGATCATTTTCCCACCATTCGAACAAGAAGCAAAGCCAAAAAAGGAGCGAAGAAGATCAAGAACAGCTCAGAAGCCATTCGTGAAAGATTTCAACAGTGATTCAAGACAAATCTCATCAATTTAAGGTATTTTACTTAAGTGCCAAGCTACGTAGGACTCATAAACCTGTTTAAATTATAAACCCTAGTTTGGCAAACAATGGCATATGGGTCAGGAACCACCAAGGGTTTAGAGAGTCATGAAGTTCAGTTGGTCAGCAACGAAGTAAAACAACCTAAATTTAAGCCCATTCCAAAAGTAGCATACAAGAATGATCCTGCAGGAGCATTATCAATTATTCCAGATAAAGTTTTTATGGTACAAGATGTTCGCAGATGTTATAATTGCAAAATTGGAGCCATAGGAGACTTAGAAATTCATAATGCATATGATAAACTATGTGAAAACAAAGTACTGAAAAATGAGTTTTCAATAATAGAAAGAAAAGGATTGACCAAAACCCTAGCATTTCTGACTGTTTTCAAAATAGAATGGGTACGGATAGTTTTGAGCCGAATACATGACAGAGCTTTTTGGTTAGAGTCAGGGCCAGTAAAATTTACCAAGAAAACTGTTCATAGGGTTACTGGTATTCCAACCCTAGATCGGCCAAAGACCCTGCGAAGTGACGAAAGGGAAGTAATAGAGAAAAATACAGGTGCCAAATGGAACAATAGAGGAATGACTATCAACACAGTCACAGATCCCCTACTAGATTTTTCTGTGAGAATTATTTCACACAAATTCTATCAATCAAGCAGGTTGAATAGTGTACCTTGTATAGCAGTTGATGTTGCATACAAGATAATCAAAAGGGATCACACTTATGATCTGGCAAAGCTCATGTTTCAACAGATTAATGAAAATCTGGGAGCTATAAGGAAGAGCAAGGGAGCTCAATGCAAATTTGGATCAGTTTTGATGTGTATGTTTTTCTATCTGATGAAAGAATTTCCTTCTATGGGTAAAGTAAAATGGAATCCAGATAAAACAATTGTTGAACAAATTAATGGATACATTGAACAGATGGGTGAAAATTTTGATGCCCAAATGACTGGTTATTTTGAGGACTTCAAAAATTCCATGAAACAAAGAATGAGAATTCCAGTCTCATTGACTGAGAAATATGAAAAAGATATTTGTTTTCCTGTAGATATAGATTATACTTATATACAAGCAGTTATACCTAGAATAAGATGGCTTAGGCCACTAGGTTATGAACTTGATGTTGATCAAGCCTCTGTAGCAATAACAGCCTTACTTGCAGAAGAAGCAGATAAAAATGCAAATAAAATTGGAACTTATGATGTTGTCAAATCAAAGGTAATAACAGATTTGAAGACTGCTTCAGCAGTAAAGAAGAAAGAGAAAATGGTGAGACAAATCAAAACAAAATTTGGCGTAGAAGAAGAAGGAGAAGACATTGAAGAAGAAGGAGATAAACTTCAAGGTCAGACTCAAGGGTCAAAAGGAGATAGAGAGGAAAGTGCTGAGGTAGAAGAAGCCAAGGAAGCACCAGTTAAGAGAAAGACCACAACTCCTTCTGCTCCTAAATCCAAGGGGAGGAAAGTAGCTGCCCCTGCACCAAAGAGACCGACCACAAGGGCTGCAACACAAAAAGCCTAAGAGGAGGCAAAAGGAAAGAAGAAAGACTCAAAGAAGACTGCTGCTGAGTCAAAGAAAAGGAAATTTATTCCCCAGCCTGAAATAGATGAGGAGAAAATAGAGTTAGAAGACAATAGTCAATTTCAAGTGGTAAGACACAAACCCCAGACTGCTGTTGATAAATTATGTTCAAAAATTAGAAATAATGATTTAAAAGGTCTAAAGAACCTGAATTTTTCTAAGCTCACCAAAGAAGAGCAAAATAAATTAGAGGAATCTGTGTATGCTATGATGGCTGAGTATAAGCACACACCTCTAGAATTAGATGAATCTATGCCAAGAGAACTGTATAAAATTATAGAGGATAAATGACATTTTTGTTTACAAATGGAAAAAGAAATAAGGGAGTCAACATTGGCAAGATTGTTGCCTGATTTGACTAAAGATCAAATAATAAATGCCATAAAAAGGCATAATAACATATTCACTCCCAAGTATAGAGCATTTAGTATATTACAGAATAAAATTGAAGAGGTAGTTACCAAATCCACAAGATTGTGGAAAATAGTTTACAAGAAAATTGAAGATGTATATAATGAAGAATATAAGGCAAAAGAAATTGCCAAGACAAAGGAAAAGAAAGCATCAGAAACAAAAGAGAAAAAACTAGTGGAGAAGGAGAGTAAAGAAGAAAAGGAAGAAGAGGCATACAATGAGGAGAAAGAGGAAGAGAAAGATACAGCTAAGCCACAAGATCAAAGTATGCAAGACATACAGGTATCTCCTCCTAGTCCTCCTCATGCCACCATCACTCTTGCAGATTTCATAAAAATAAAGGATGTTACAGACATTTCAAATCTAAACATCAATCCATTAACTGCAGAGGATTTGGAAATCCTTGACCAATCATCACTAGTAGCAAAATTAAGTTCAAATCCTGTATTGGTCAGTGTTGATGAATTACAGAATCCAGAAGTCAAGGTAAAAGCACAAGTGCCACCTTTGACCACAAAAACTACTGGTATTCTATTCCTTCCACCACCACCTCCACCAAGTATAATCACTGATACACTCCAAGTGTCGAGTACAACAGCAGGGGAAATAAAAGAAATATCTGAACAACCAACAAGTTCAACCCCACCTAGCATTCATAAAAGGGATATTCAAGCTGAAGAAAAAGAGACACAAAAAAAGGAGGAGACTGCAATACAAACATCGGTTGCATTACCAAAATCTGGTACTCCAACACAAACTCTTCAGTAGCCGAGCACAGATGGATTACAGCTGAAAATTAGAACACCAGGCTCGAGCTCATCAAAGGCAGTCAGGAGACTTCACTATGGAGTTCCTGAGCTTGATGAGGAAATAAAGATCCCATATTATGAATCTAGCACTCTTACTGAAGAAAAGATTAATGAAATTCAGAGTGCACTAGACAAAAGAAGGAGACAAGAAGCACTAAGAAAGGAATACAAGAATAAGCTTACATTGAATGAAATTAAAGACATATTCACGGAAGCTTTTTGCTTACAACCTCCATATGAGTCAAGACCAATCATGGAACAACTATCTGATATAGTTGACTGGGTGACTAATGAAGACCAGGAAACAAATGCCAGATTGCTTGAATGGTCAGAAAAGAAGTTCCAAGGAAAAGTAAATAGTAAAATATCCAGTGATATAGCACTGTCACAAGAAGAACTGGCAAAGAAAGTTATAACAGTTAAAATTGTACTAGGAAACATCTTTTCCCTATACAACAAGTTGTGTGATTTTTCCACATTCACACTTGAGACACTAGCCAAAAGATACTGAGCTTGGAAAACAATCTGAAAACTTCTAGCATGCAACTCCCCACAGATCCAGCTCAGAGTGAGAAGCATTTTGTCCAATCGCTTCACACACAAAGAGAGCTAGCTGTTTTAGCAGTAGAGGAGGCAACCACAAAAGCCAAATTGATACAAATGCAATCGTCAATTACTCCTCATTTGGAATTACTTCACAAGGAGCAGATAAATGCAGAGACAGTCCTCAGAAAAGACCCCAACCCTTCTTCATCTGATGGACTTGTACACCTAGCAGTAGAGATTGTCATCCAGCATAAGACATTAGATGTTGCATTAGGAAATTGGGATGCAGCTCTGAAGGTACTCCTTGAAGTAAACAACACATTTTTGGCCAAATATGGCATTTCATTGTAAAGACCCTTGACATAAGTGTCAAAAAGGGGGAGAATAAGTAATAAACGTTGAGTACAGGAATGAAATGATAAGTATAATAAAAGGGGGAGATAGCAGAGATAGCAAATTTTGAAATTTTGGGGGAGATAGCAAATTTTGGGAGCAAAGTTTGAATGAAGGATAAATTACTGAGTCACATGGATCTTAATTAAGTGTTTTTGCCACTCATGTCAAAGGGGGAGATTTTTAGCTTAAAGAATAAATTTGACAACTGAGTGTCAATACACTTAACCAAGATCAAGAGTAAGTGTCGAGTAAGATAAGGTGTCGAGTGATAATAAGTGTCGAGTGCAACAGGTACCGAGTGATAACAAGTGCCGAGTGCAAAAGGTGTCGAGTGATAATAAGTGCCGAGTGCAACATGTGTCGAGTGATACAGTTTTGTTCAAGTGCCGAGCTATCCAGGAAACAACATGTGTCGAGTATCAAAAATACTTCAGGAGCTGAGTAACTCAGTAGAATAGCATAAAAGTTTGGAATTGCACAAACTATGATGCAAATAGTTTTTGCAGCCGACAGAAGGTAAATTTCTCAAAGGATTTAATGATAAGATCGAATCTTTTATTTTTCCTATGCAATTCGCATGCAACCAATAAGAAAAATGCTAAAGGCATGCAACCAATCAGCAAAAGATAAGTATTAAGCGAGAAATTGAGATTCAATATGGATCGTAGATCCAAAATAAACCCTAAGTCTTTGAAGTCTTTATAAGGAAGATGAAACTTCACTGTAAAAGAGAGAGATGAGATATATTGAAGGACATACAAGGGTGCATAAGCAAATCTATTTTCAGAAGCAAGAGTTATCAGATCACAAAGGATCAAGATCAGGAGAAGGCGAAAAAGGAGCCTGTATTCAACAATCAAGGATTGTAATCTATCAGGTTTATTGTATCTAATATTCTCTAGCAATTGTATTAGAATGAAAATCCTATGGTGATAGGTTAGCTTTATAGCTATTTTGTAAGAACCTTTTGATTAGGTGATTAAAATCCTTTAACCAGGTGACACTTCATGTTAAGTGTTTGAAAATCCTCTAACCAGGTCACTATTAATACAGTGTAAAGCCTTTAACAGGGCAGGCCTTTAATAGGGCAAACCATCAGAAGTGGTTGAACAATATTGCTGCAGTAAATTTTTGTGGGTATCATCCCCACCCCAGTTTTACCTTCTTATTCTTGGAGGGTTTTTGGGTTACCAAATTCCAGTGTTATGTGTTATTGATGCATGAGTTTTTTTATATATTTATTTGATGTATTTACATGCATGCAACTTACTTTCAGTTAAAAAATTTATTGGCTAAAGTTTGGTACTTATGATTCACCCACCCCCCCCCCCCCCCCCCCCTCATAAGTACTCTTTCCATATTTGAATATTCCAACAACCATTTCTCACATTCCATAAGTTTTAAAGAAAATGATAAATAACCCTTTTTGTATCATTCTACAGAAACTTATTTAAATTCCTAGCTTCCTTCCCCAAATGTTAGCAATCCAATCATCAAAAAGATTGCAAGAAGGTTAAAAATCCTTATCAAGACAGAAAAAGAAGATAGCAATATCTTTCAATCTTGAATGTTCTTTCCTAATGGAGAACACCATATCTTTTTTAGGAGAGAGGGAGAGAGTTATAAATTCATGGGGAGCGAACTAACCATCTCCACTGCCTCCTATTGTTGCTCTAGACATCGACTTCTCCCCTATTGAGTCCACCTCCATTGGTTGTGGGTCTTCTTGAAACACATTCTTTCTTATAGAAAATGCCATTAAATGAAGCCAAAGGTGGACACTTGAGCGTGGATTGATCAGATAGGAGTGCTTTATAAGAGGGCTTGACATCCCTCCCATCATTATTCAGTATTTCCTTACCAAGACCACCACTACCATTATTTTTCAAACCACTTTTATCAACATCCATTTCAAACACATGATGATCATTATCCTTCAATCCTTCTGAGTTACAAATGTGTGAACTAGGATGGGAGCCAAGAGAACTTGACTCCATAGACATATTTTCTAAAAACCCTAACTAGCACTCGATACACAGAGAACACAAAGGAAAATGGAAAGGAAGGAAATAATGAAAGAAAAAACATAAGATAACTTCAAAACCAAGAAGAGGACCAAATACCATGTAAACAACAAAGGAAAATGCCACAAGGTCCTACACAAGGTACAACTGCTAGTGATGAATACCTCACCATAGTCGTACGATTGCAGAGCACACTTCTCCTCCCCTTGTTTAGCCTTGTTGAAAGATTTTTATTTTACTAAAAAGGTAGTAAAAAATATCTTTAAACATAGGCTTATGATATCCTTCTCCTATTAGAAACTATATCATCCTCTATGTCTTATGAAATTTTTAATATCAACCTAAACAAGTTAGAAGTTTCATATGAGACATAGTTTGCTTTTTCATTTTCAATGTGTTGCAAAAATAATTTTTGAAACAATTTCTAAAATGAATACAAGATATATATTCATATAAATGAATTTTTTTAGACAATATAAACACATGTTTGAGGATTCAAGTGCACTTAAGATAAACAACACAAACACATAGATAATCATTTCAAAATCCAATTTTCTATAACTCTATGAATTCCATTACTAACTTTCATTTTTACAATTTTAGAATGATTCTCTCCAACAATATTCCCCTTTCTTATGATGTGCCATTTCATCTATTACATTCATAGAAACAACATGAAAGTGTCAGTTCATCTTGTTATCATAATAAAATAATTATCTAACAATCCTTTATCTCAATGCTTTCCAAAAAAATCTACATGATACCTTAGAATCATAACAAAGAACACACACCCCTATTCTTGCTTTATCATACCATGGCATCATAATAACTAAGCATTTTACTAGGTCTTCCATATTGATATTCTTGTCATACTTATATAGAGATACTCACACTATTTTTGGCTCAACCACAATATTAATACTTCATGTAAGAAAATCATTCAATTTTCAAAAATAAGAGACAACATAATCATTTAAAGATTATAATTTCTTAACTCAACTTAGCCTCTAGATCACAACTTGATCACAAGTCACTACAATAAATCATTCATACATGCCATGTAACATATGCTATGCACTAAGTGATAAAAATCATCTTTGCATGCTTGTAAATCATTTGTAAAGAGTAGTGGATCCACTTTTATTTTCACGTGACCTAGCTTGTCATGCCCATATTGTCATGACAATATTTCAAAGAAAAAATTGAACTCAATTCATCATAATAGATGTGCTTTTTGTACAAGTTGAGAAAACCAACTTCACAGTTTGCCAAGAACACCTGCATGCAAAATAACATGTTGCTGGAAGGAAACCAAAGAGGAAAAAGAAAAGCTTGGAAATCTCAGCAAAGTGAGAGAGAAATGTATTTTAAGATGTCAAAAAATAATTACAAGAGTTCAACCTTAAAGGTGAACGAAACCCTCAAAAGGGAAAAAAGCTAGGTTGCGCATTATAATTAATATAAAATATTAATTATATGTACCTAAGAGATAGCTTAAGTAAAATAAAGTAGTAGACAACTTAGTTAATTAAATCAAAGTGATCTAATTAATAAGTGTAAATAAATAATTACTCTAACACCCCCCCTTAAGAGAAGCTCAAGAGATAAGCTAACCTAGCGCAACTATGAAAGAAGGAAAATAGGTCCCGACAATAAGGCCTAATGAGGTACCCAATCACAACAAAATCTCTATCAAATGGAGAAATAGAGAAAACCTAGTGGGAAAAACTGTACTCCAAAAAGAGATAGTTGAAAACTTAGTGAAGGACTGTAGAAGCCTCCAACTAGAGGAATGTTCTAGAAAATAGGAACAAAGAGAGATCATGAAGAAAAACACTAAAGCATGAAGAAGCCACAAACTCTGTCAAAAGGAAATTGTTGATCTGTAGAACCTCCTCTGAAATGAAACACCAAAGCCTAAAGAGTTGATCAATCAAACAATGGAAGCATGAGAAACAATAGGAACCCCCCCTAGTGTAGAAAAGGGTGAGGTGATCATGAAAAAGTACATAAGTGTGTACTGAGGTAATCAATCTCAAACACGTTGTGAGGCTAATGTCATGGAAGGGACACTCACTAGACAAAGGAAGATGGCAAACAAAGGCAAACATCAACCCCCCCATGGCACTTTATCATAGTAGTGCATGTACAATAGGGCACAAGACATAATGAATCCAAGAATACAATAATCTGTACAAGTGTCCTCAGATGACACTACTTGAATTAGAAGGAAAAATAAGGAAAACAACTAAAATGAAAATACACGTGCAATATGGTACTTTATCTTAGTGCATTTGCATAAAAATGCTTACAAATGATATCAACAATAATTAGAAAGGGAAAAGAGCTAATACAATAGATAGTACAGCCCAAAAGAAGAGATTGCATGCCATGAAAACGATCCCCAGACCTGAAACACCCAAGATATCCACCATAGTGTAATAAAGCAAAAAATATGATAGAAAGAGCATAGAGTAGAATCTAGAAGAAATTACAACATTTCTTAAAAGTGGATGGAATCAACGTTCCAAAAATATAACATTTTCAAAAAAAAAAGATGGGACACTTAAGAAATGCCCTCCAGAGTGAAAACTAAACATTTAGCTTTGACTACAAAAATAGGAAACCAAAATGCATCAAAACCAAAAAAATCATGTACCTTGTCTTCATCTTGGAACCAAATTTTTGGTGCTTCTTTTGGATCAAAAAAAGACCTTCGTATGCTCAAGTTACGACCAAAAAACTAACAATAGGTCAAAAAGGACCTAAAGGGCATGAGGAGTGCTGATGTAGTGTTGATGTCATGTTGATGTCAGCATCTCATTTCTTTAAATTTGATAGCTTGGGGACTGTCATAGCAAAGAAGACTACCACATGGCATCCACTTGGTAGTGGCCCCAAAAATAGGTGATGTGGCACCTATCATGTGGCAGGTGCTAACATGACACCTGACATGTAGTAGGTGCTAGTGTTGCCATGCGAGTAGAGGAGGGAAAGGTGTCGGAGGGTGGTAGAGCCACTACTGGAGGAGCAGAGGTGGCTGCAGGGGTGGCGCAACAATGATGATATTGGCTTGTTGTGGTGGTACAATGATGGTGTTGGCATCCAGCGTCAGAGCTGAGCAGTCAGTAGAGGTGGCAGTTGGAGTGGTGACGTTCGACATTCAACTATGGCGGTGATCGAAAACAGCATCAAGAAATGCCACAATGGGCCAGGAAGCTTTCAAAAAAGCTTTTGTGGTCCTGGGAAAGCCTCTGCGGCTCCAGAAAGGGATTCTACATGCTGAAAAAATGATTGTGGGCCAAAAAAATGACTGCAGACCAGATTTTTTATTTTTAAATGTTTTTTTGTTTTTTTGGTGCCGTAAGATGTAGGATAGGAAAATAAATTTCCCAGAGGCTACTGTGGCCAAAAATAACAAATTTTATATGGATTTGACTGAACTAGGCCTTCTGAGTGCAATGGTGGCATCTATTTTTGCTCAAAGTGCACCAGAAAAAAGCACCTCCTCTAGATTAAAGAAAAACAACCATGAAAAGCTAGGTTTTTCATCTTCAAATCACAGCTTCAAGATCTCTAAACCAGGTAGCAATAGGAAAGCTCTGATACCATGTAGAAGTTGAGAAAACCAACTTCATAGTTCGCCAAGAACACCTGCATGCAAAATAACCTGTTGTTGGAAGGAAACCAAAGAGGAAAAAGTGAAGCTTGGAAATCTAGGTGGAGTGAGAGAAAAATGTATTCCAAGATGTCAAACAATAATTACAAGAGTTTAACCTTAAAGGTGAACAAAACCCTAAAAAGGGAAAAAATTTGGGTTGCACATTATAATTAATATAAAATATTAATTATATGCACCTAAGAGACAGCTTAAGTAAACTAGAGTAATAGACAACTTAATTAATTAAATCAAAGTGATCTAACTAATAAGTGTAAACAAATAATTACTCTAACTCTTTTGTGTCTATGTGAGTCAAAAAAAATGTTATATCTAAACATAAATAAGAATTCATAATTTATGTTACGTAATAATGCTCTATCTAGGAATAAGCATGAGATGTGATATAGTAGAACACATCTATGGTTTTCCTGACATGTATTAATTAATGGTAGGTAAATATATAGTAAAAGACAAAAAAAAATGGTTGAGGCGCTTTTACACCTAACCAAAAAGCCATACACTTCTTAGGATTC
This sequence comes from Cupressus sempervirens, assembly GCA_028749045.1. Taxonomy (NCBI): domain Eukaryota; kingdom Viridiplantae; phylum Streptophyta; class Pinopsida; order Cupressales; family Cupressaceae; genus Cupressus; species Cupressus sempervirens. Next base: position 518,635,182 of record CM053785.1, on the reverse strand, counting down.
TACCTATTCGTAGAATTTCCAACCCTACAATGCCTAACAACCTAAAAATAAATAAAAATAAATAGGTAAGGGGTATCTTGGTGCAACCTTCCCTACCATGGATATGGAATTCCTAACAATAAAGATATGATAGAGAGTTCTTACAATAATTCACACTAGGCTTTTTCATATCATTCATATGAACCACTCATTTTGGAAAAAGCCTTTAATATAATAGTGAACTTAGGAAAGAGGATCACCTTATATGTTTCCCTTTGGCTTATCAATATTTAATGTCCTTATTAGAAAGTAGGCTTTTCAAATGCACATACATGATAAGTAAAGAATGCATAACATTTATTTTACTTCCATACAATAATGCATTAAACAAAAGCATGAAAATCACACAAAGAGTCGATTAATCAAAAGAATTATGCCTTTCATTATGAAAAATCTCATATGTACATAATAATAAATCACATAATTCCACCCAACTTGTCAAAATGAAACATAATACATAAGAAGTAAGAGGTTATAAAAAATCTTTCAAGGACACCCATAGTACATCAACACAGTATAATTCTATTATAATTTCATCAGGGATGTCAACCTACTCATCAAACATTGAATACATCAATTTAAAATTCCTCAAATATAATTTCACAGAATTCTTGATGCATAATAAACCATGTGCTAGTAATATCATACTAGGACCATAAAATGTACTCTTCTCACATAATATTCATCTCAAGAATATCTATGCAATGTTCCTCTTAGCATCAAAACTCACATAAAAACATATGGATCAATGTTAATTATTTCATGTAATGCATAACTACTATTCATAACCATGTTCATTCTAATTTGCTTTGAACATTTCTTAATTGATAAAGTATATTTCAAGAAGAATATGAATACAATAATAAGAATAGTATATTCTTTGCAATCTACTCCTTTATACTTTATATCAATATTCTACATTGAATGTGATAGAGAACATCACATCACAAGACTAGCAACATAGAATACACATCCTAATCACCCCAAGATCATAATAAACCTCCAGTCAAGGTTCACACATTCTAGTTCAAAATATCAGGGTTCATTTTTTTGCAAAGCAAGTAGAAATAATGGGAACAAGAACCAAATTTGATAGGTAAACCAAAAATTAGGTGGCTATGTGGTCACAAGAAAATTTAAAATTTTCAAGCTAGCCCTTCATCACTTTCAAAGTTCATTAAATCCAAAATAGCATAACCAATCTAAAATCACAAGACATATATAGAGTAACTAACACTAGCCAAAATAAGGGAGTAAAGGTTGCGCAACACCTTGCATTCAGGTTGAACTAAAGAACACAACCAAACACTTGAAAATAATATGTCTAAATGATTTCATCATTATATATTAATACTTGTCATTGGTTCATGCAACATAAATTTGATAGTTATGCATTTTTCATTTTGCAATCTCATGCATTCCTAAATGAAAAATACAAAATGCAATACTTTTACGAAGTTCCATAGATTTTCTTTTTATACATGACGTGCTAGGTTCATTTCCTAAGAATCTCATGAATATCTAGTATCATAATCATTTTCTTAGATGATATATCTCATTGTTTCTTTTTATTTTTATGTTGCATCACACATGAAAAATACATCACTTGAACAATATAATACTTATTTTATTTTTTATCACAAGCCAAGTCTTCATTTTTGGTAGGCACTCATATGATTAGTGCAAAAAGTCAATCATCAATTAACTGCATAACTAAATCACAGAGTTTTACCTTGTTTCTTTTTTCAAGCATGCAGAAAAATAGGCATTTAGCTTTAAGCGCATCACTCACACAATATATTTCATAGCTTCAATTTTGACAAACACAATTACACCAATATGAGCTACACCATTTTTCGAGCACTGAAAAAATATTTCTATCTTTTATAGTTTAGAGAGAAATCAAGAACAACCAAGAAGCCTCACACACATAAGAGGTAATGCCCTGAATGTGATTATTTTCACTTCTATGGCTCAAAGAATAGGACATCCTTTCCTTTCCTATCAGAAGTAACCAAAACTGGGAGACTCAATAATCAAATCACATATAACTAACACTTATGTGCATATACTAAGCATTAGTTGACTTATTGTTTGGGTGAGTGACCAAGGGTCGCAAGTGAGTATAGTGAGCTCAACCCCTAGAATGGAACCAATGGGGAGCTTCTTCAACTAAGAGCTCTCTAGCTCTTCTTAGGCTACCCTTAGCCCACTATAGGGTCTTCTCTCCTAACCCTAACTTAGAGGATCCCTTTACAATCCCCTTTACTCAAGAAACTCTCCACCAATTCAAAACTCTAATGCCATTCTCCCAATTCTTCCAATGCCTTCTTTGGATTAGAAGTACCAAAACTTCCCAAGACCACCAAGACCTCAAAAACAAGGTGGAACACTCCTAATGATTTTTTCAAGGCATTCCCCATCATTCAGCACCATTCTTTTTGAGATTCTTGCACTCACATCACAAATTTGCCTAGTTAGGCCTTGTAGCCTTAAGAGCCCCTTTTAGCCCTCCTAGAAACAAGGAAAGTGCTATAACTCACAAAGTCCCTTAACAAGGCACCTTGGCATATACTATATTTTTGTTTCACATGACCAATCCTTGAAGATTTTTTAGGTCTTGATCTCCAATGACATCCGTACAGTACGGATTCAAGAAACCCTACTTTTAAGTGTTTTAAGGGAAATGTTAGTGTTTCTTCCTCCATAGGTGTCACACTCCTTATCCATCCTCCTCCCATAAGTTCTACTACCTTCATACACTATTCCTACATTTCCAAATCAAGATTTATCCATATCAATCCACTGTTCCTCACAATTTTCTTTACAGGCTTCTCTTTTGTACCTCGCCAAGCTTGTCTGCTCGCCTAGGGCTTGCTTGTAAAAATAGAAAAAGGCCTTCAAAAAAATTCACCAGCCATATTTACAATATGTAAAGAGGCTATTTCTTAGTCTCTAAGAGCCATGGTGATTAGACCAAGGAAACTCAAGCCATAGCCCATTTCATGGTCACTATTCAAAACTAGACAACAGGCTCAACAAAAACAAATAATTTTGTAAACCTCCTTGAATGCCTACTTGAAATCAAAAAAATTGTACACAGAATTAAAAAATGGAAACAAGATCCTAATTCATTAGAAACAGTCCTCTATTCAATCCAAAAACTCAACTAACAATCCAAACTATGCTCAGATTGCTCAAAATTGTCCTGTTTACTAGTATTGTTCATACATCCAATTTGTCCAACCCTCGGAAATAAGTTGGAAAAGTTTTAAATAGAATTACTCTATCCTCCTATCCTACAATTTGATCCATAGCTGCCCCAAGTCATTGGTTTCCAAAAACTGCCTTAAAAGTTGTCATGCAATTTTGCAAAATTGCAAAGTTGTCAATGCAACTTTTTAACAACTTTGGCAATTTTGCTCCTAAACTCTCCAAACTTGCAAAGAATGTTCCAAAACCTCCTAGGATGATTTCAGAACACCTAAGAACCATCTTAACACACTCCTTGCCCACTTTTCTGATATTTCACTTCATTTTTCCCTCTAGAGCAACTTTTGCAATTTTCAACTATCAAGACCTAATTGACCAAAAATCAAACTCTTAATAAAAAACCTATCAAACCAAACCACGTAAACACATCTTGGGACTTTGTTAATAGTCCTTATTACGCCAATGGTTGGTTAGACCATTTACAAACCAAAATTGGACTTAGGGTTTTACCTTTCCCTAGGTGCTCCTGCACCAAGAACCCAGAGCCTTGATGCCATATGTAAGAAAAAACCTTTCAACAACATATGCTACATTAGCAATATATGCAAGAAAAAAGGGCCATTCAACTCATCCACTTGTCAAATTTGCATATCAACGAGACAAAATAATTTTCATAAAAAAGTACAAGGTTCGATCAACTTGTCAAATAGAATAAGAATTTTTGAGAGTCCATAAACAAGGAAGAGACAGCCAAAACTGTTGAATGCACCATCAATAGATCAATGACATTAAATCATAAACAATTTTGACAATTCATTGATCAACTTTTTTGAAAGCATCAATGTATGTCAAATAAGGATAAATTGAACAAAAACTAAATTTACAAATGTCATAATTTTTTTTACAAAATTCATCAACTGAATAACATAAGAATGCAAATATCAATAAAATAGACCACTAGATCAATTACAAAGAATCATAATGTACCAACATGAGATCAAGAAACAGTTATCCCCACTTTTCACTAAAGGAGAACACCCCATATCCATGAAACATATATTTTATATGGTTCCCTGCATTCTTATTTTAAGCATGTGTGTGTGTGTGCGCGCGCAAGTAGTTTAAATTAAAAAAGTAAAGTAGTATTGCAACTAGCATTTTCAAAATGTTGACACAATGTATATTTAACTATTCTTATACTTAGTCTTAAATTATTTTTTTTAAAAATTTTTTAAAAAGAAGATTTTCTTTTTCAACTAAAAAATTAAATGAAAGTTATCCTTAAACATAAGGTTATGACAGTATTGAGTAAGATTTACCATGTTTTACAAAGCCACCACCTTTCTCTTAAGATACCAATACCATCCAATAATGCCCTATTCATTCTATTGACCAAATTATTGTTGTTTAGAGTCCACCATGTGATTGGAGATACTTGGAAATGAGAAATAATAGTATAGTAACGGAGCAGATAAAACAGATTTGCTTTCATATTTACGTGTAATGTTGGTGACTACTGTTGTGCCACCATGCAAATTAGATTTATGCTTCTTGCATGTGCTTTGCCAACCACTAATAAGACACATGTTCAAGCAGGGCCCATAAATGGATGCTTCTATTCTTTCTCTATGCTTCACTATTTAACTATTTTCTTACGAATCAAGTGATTCAGTAATTACCAGTCTTTATCTGATGATTAGTTTAATTCGTATTAAATGCTGATGTTGAAATCCAACGATGACAATCCTGAAAAGACGAAATACAAAGTCAGTTGCTACAAACTGAATTATCAAACTTAGTTGTAATTTATTACGTAGTTAGATCTGATGTAAAGTTGCTTGTTTGCTTGCTTTTATACCCAAAACACTGATATAATATATACATACATTTATCTACAGAAATATATACTCAAATGTTAATAATATATGATTGTTGGACTTGTGCATGAATGTGATCAAATTATATAAATTATTGTCTATTATTTAGTTATTTTAATGTTATTTGATACTGGGAATGTAGTTATGCTGGTGTATTTTGTTTTTGCTGTTTTGTTACACGTATTGTGAATGTCCTTTTAGATTTTTATATGAGTTTGTTGTTTTGTCATTTATTAATTGTGATTTTAGTTTATTGTTTTATCTTCTCCTTAAAAGAAGAACTGTGTTAGATTTAAGATTTGTTTTCTGTAAATTGATTTAATTTAACGTAAAAGATGTCAAGAACAATTCAAAACTCTTTTTTAATTTGAAATTCTAATCTAAAATATTCTATCTAATTCAACTTGAAAACACATCAATCATTAAAACTTAAAAATACTTGTTTGATGCCAGTTCTTTCATTTCAGCTTTAAGAATGTCTTTTTGACTGTTAGAAATTCATTTTCATTGATGTGGTTTAATGATGAAGTTTCAACAATATTAATTGATTGTTAGAAGAGAAAAGGTCCTTGTCATGCCACATGCAAAGACACTTAGATTAAAGGTATGATGTAAAATTGAAGATGCCTTTTAATACTTCAGAACTAATAAACTAAGGGACTTGGGTCCATTTTGTTCTAGAATAGACAGCTGCAGTACTTTGGGATGCATCTTTGATTCAAAGCATTGGAAAATGAATATATCCCGTGCAATTAATTTCAATCCCCCAATGTGCCTTATTTTGATTATTTAACCAATCTTCTCCCCGTTTTTCACTATTTTTACTATATTTATACACTACCTATAAATCTGAAATGTTATTTTGGGTTTTATAGATTGGAAGTTGTTAGTTATTCAAGCTTGAATTGCATTGTCTCGAGACTTGTTTCAATTATTGTCACCTTTTATGCACATGTTTTTGCAGGACCAGAGTTACTGAAATTATATGAATATTATTCCATACTTAGTTGGTAGTGCTTTGTTTTCTTCTAGTGGTTAGCATGGGCCATGAATGGCTGGCGCTAGGGCCCCTTCATGTTCTACATATTGATTTTCTTCTTATAAATCAGGAGCTTTAGTAATTAGCAGTGTACCCATTCTTCTACTAGTACAATCTTAGCCTTGGGGGATCAGTGAACATGGAGACCAAGAATAGTTTGATTGTTGGTTTGGTTGCCATTATATGCATTTTGGGCCCAAGTAGTGGACAAGCACTGAAGGTGGGCTTCTATAGCAAGACATGCCCAAAAGCTGAAGGAATTGTTTCCAGGACTGGCTGCTTCTCTTATCAGAATGCATTTCCATGACTGCTTTGTTCAGGTTGGTTTCATTCTTTTCGAAGATTGTGTATTTTTTTTTATAGATTTTTTTGATCGTATTCTATGATCTATTGTTATGTTTTTATTAATTGTAGATTATACAGTGTAGTTAACATGGAGTGTAATTTATTATGAAGATGATAATAATAGATCATAGAGTGTTCTATTGTCATGAGGATGATAAGAGATCATAGAATGTGATAAGAAACATTGAGTTTGATTTATCATCGAGAAGAGCACAATAATAGATCATAGAAATTGATTTATATGTCTAATAGAATCAATCATCAAGGAAAAGATAATAATGGACTATAGAATGCGATAAGAAGGCATTGAGTGTGATCCATTGTCAAAGAAAAAGATGACAATTAATCATAGACTGTGATAAGAAATGTGTTGAGCGTGACCAATTGTCAAGAAGAAGATCAGAGTGTGATCCATTATCAAGATGAAGAAGATAATAGATCATAGAGTGTAATCTGAAACGTTGAGTGTGATCCATCAATGAGAAGGAGATAATAATAGATCGTAGAATGTGATCCGAAACATTGAGTGTGATCAATTATCAAGAAGAAGATGATTATAGATAATAGAATGCCATCAGACACATAGACTATGATTCAATCACCAAAAAGAAGATAGTTTAATAGATTATTAAATATGTGTCCCCAATTCATTCTTTATTGCTTATATGTTCTCATGTTTATAATAATAGATTATAGAGTTTGATCCAAAATAATATGTAATCTATTGTTTAAAAGAAGATAATATAGATTATTGAATATGATTAAAAAAAATTGAATGTGATTCTTTATATATAAAAAACAAAAAACAAAAGATTATTAACCAACTCATGTTTATTATGCAATAGGGATGTGATGGGTCGGTGCTGTTGAACTCAACAAATGGAACAGCTGAGAGGGATGCAATACCGAATCAGACATTGAGGGGATTCAGCTTGATAGACAAAGCCAAGACTGCCATAGAGAAGCAGTGCCCTGGCGTTGTTTCCTGTGCTGACATTCTTGCTTTGATTGCACGAGATGCCCATTTGGTTGCTGTAAGAATACGATCTTTGATATATGTACTAATAAAAAATAAATATTTTGATTGCTTAAGCTCAATTTCTTCGTAAGAAAAGTTGAATACTTTAATTAATTGAACATTTTATACAAAAATTTAATATTTATTTAAGCTCTTTTGGTTACTGAAGAATGTCCTATTTTGTTAAGTTTAGATAGAAATAGTTTCAATGGATATTATAGAATTTTGAGATGTGAGGCAAACTTGGTTAAGCTTGATCTAATTATGCAAAGTTATGTATATGAAAGCATGGAGGACCAAATTGGAATGTTCCAACTGGACGCAGAGATGGACTCATATCAAATTCCTCAGAAGCCTTGGCAAATCTTCCATCTCCTCAATCCAACTTCTCTCAGCTGAGTACTTCCTTTGCCAACAAAGGCCTCAACAACAAAGACCTCGTTCTTCTATCAGGTCAAGAAAGTTCTCTCACTCACCAAACATGTTAAGTTCAATAGATTGTTAATGTCATCTAATGTGGATGTCTCATAATAAAATATATGTTTAAGCAACAAATTGAAAAAGAGTGATTTCATATGAATGTGAAAACCTAGCAAATATTGTTTAACAGTCATGTCACATTCTAAATTTTGATAACTTAGGAGATACTGTTTAAACATTATCATGGCATTCTAAATTTTGATTTGTCTGAATATCTCAGCTTATATCAGATAAATAAATAGATCCTCTTGCAAAAGAACATGTTATTTCATATGAACCATGAAAATAAATCTAGAAATTTAGGAATATATTGTTTAAATATTCAATCCAAAATGGCAATAAACATCTAATATAACATATTTATTCTCCTTAATGACTTATTTATCTATGTTCATAGGTGCCCATACCGTTGGAATTGCCCATTATGGCCCAGGTTCTTTTGGTAACCGGCTTTACAACTTCACTGGTAAAGGAGACAGTGATCCATCAATGGACGAGAACTATGTGGCCAATCTAAAGAAGAACAAGTGCAGCTCCATTGCTGACAACACAAGCATAGTTGAAATGGATCCAGGGAGCTCCAAACTATTTGACCTGAGTTACTACCAGAGAGTTAAACAAAGAAGAGGGCTTTTCCAATCAGATGCTTCATTGCTTCCGGACTCTGCCTCCAAAGCATACATTGAAAACCAACTTTTGAAATCCAAGAATGAGTTTTTCAGAGAGTTTGCAAAATCAATGGAGAAGATGGGAAAGATTGGTGTTCTCACCGGCACTGCAGGAGAGATTAGAAAACAGTGCTCTCTAGTGAATTGAAATCTCTCACACCCATTTCTTCTTTCATCTTCTTGTATTGCTTGCAATAAAGATTTTTCATGGTTGCTTGAGGGATATGTTCATGAAACCAATCTGTTTCAAAAGTTGACATTGAATTTTGATCGGACGATGCTTTGTTTCAAAAAATCTGAAAGCATTGTGTTACCTTCAATTGAGATGTTTCTGACAATCTGACAATAGATAATTAGATAATTGGAGGAGCTGTCTAATCTCCATACAAAATGCACTAAAGACAAAAAAAATCAAACATGATTCTTTTTCACATTCACGGAAATATAGCAAATTTTTCTCAAAAATTTTGTTGTTTTCGATCACAAAAATATAAGATGATGAAAATCAAATGTAGAAAATTTCAAACAAATCATTGTATTTTCATTTTTTTGAAATTTAGTGTGCAATTTGTAAGTAAGATAGCGACCTCCAATAAATTGTATGTTTTAATTAAAATTAAGTTTGAATGTGTATAATAGTTAATAAATTTAATGTATAGTCTTGACAAATTACTACAATAATTAAATAACAAATAAAAATTACAATATTTTTTAAAATTGTAGTAAAAAATTGTACTTGTTTACAGTCATATTGATAGCAAATGATGAAATTTAAATTGGGTTCTTCCTTGAACTCATTGGATCATTTACGTGTTTCATAAGTTCAATTTTGGGAGTTATGGATCATTTACATGTGTTTCAGAAGTTCAATTTTGGGGGTTGTGGATTTGACTTTCTATACATATTTGAATTGGTTGGTTGTGAACTTTTTCCACTTAACTTGTGAGTGTCTATTGATCTATAAGGATTGATGGTATTCCAAAAAAATATTTTACTAAAGATTGATTAATAGCAAGGTTCTTGTTCTTCTAGGTCAACACCCTTTATTTGATTAGTTTTAAAGTTGTAAACAAATATTGAAAACAATATTATAGCTTATAGCTTTTCTAGCTGTTTTTGTTGTCCTAGATGTTTTTGTTGTTGTTGTAGATTATAGCTTTTTAATGTTCCAAGTCAAATTATTACTAAGATGAGTCAAAATTATGATCTTCAATTCTTTCTATAAGTATCATAGAATGTTTTTAAATACCAAGACATATAATTAGATTGTGTAAACACATACAAAGTCACCTTAACATTGAGTGAAAAAGGTGAGAGTTTTTAATATTTTTTAGCATGAGGTATGGATCATATGAATCACCTAGGACATGAAGTGTAAAGCTCAAGGTGGAGATTATGTACATATATGTGGGTGAAAGTGCAAACATGATAAATGAATAGTAATGAAGTGTAGTAGACTTTCATATAGGGATGGACTAAGGTTGAGCAAAAATAAAAGTTAAATAAATGAAACTCAACCCTAAATATTTTATTTATTTATGAAATATTAGCTACAAAATATAACACTCAAAGACATCCAATCAGGGTGTATTTTAGTGGCGAATATTCACCTTTTGGTGAATTTTGGAATTTCCCAAGGTTGAAATTAACAAATATGAAGCCATGTTGTGGTAGCCAAATCATCCATAATTATGGTGATGATTAGGTATTATGGGCAATATATTGCTAATCATTGTTTTCCTTTCATGTCATTGCTCATTGTATTTGCCTTGAATTTGGTTGACTTGGTTATTGTAATTGCCTCCAATTTCACCAACTTGTATTACATTTGATTCCACATGACTCCGTCAATTTTGCCCACTATCATTAAGTTCTAATTTCCTAGTGTGTCCGTCCATTTCACCTATGGTTATTGATTCCAAATTTCTAGAGTGGGCACATTTCACCAAAATTCAAAAAAGGGAAAGTGATTTCATTATTGGATTAATCAATTTGATATAGATTCCAATTCTAAACACTACATGCACTCTCTAATTTCTTAGTCTTTTTGTATCCCATCACAATTTTTTTGGAGCTTTACAAGTCTACATTGGCATCTTGATTTGGAATTTTACAATCCTGCAACACATTACACAACAATTAAAATTCCAAAGAAACTGTAAAGGACCAAGGTAGGCAATAATTTCTCCGGTTATGAACCACTATTTGAGCCTTGAATATTATCGTCATGAGTGATGAATTATGTTTCCATTGTTGAATACAAAGCTTATTGACATATGAAATGGTAGGAAATAACCATCATTATTCATTTTCTAATCACAATCTTTCAAATATGTGTAGCCCAGTTATGAATTTATGAGATTTATGTTCTACAAAATAACATACGTTCATAACTTGATTCTAGAGTGTAGACCATTGTATTGCTAATGATTTTAATTCCTAGTGAGAGGTTAGACAAGGGTGATTCTCTTCAGGGTTGTGAAGGGATTGGGATGTTAGAGGATGGTGAGTCCCAGACTAATACTACTCAGTCTCAGGGCAGTGAAGGGATTGTCAGTGGAAGGCTACATGTTGACCAGGGTAAGACTCCCTAGGGAAATGAAGGGATTTGGAGTCCATCAAAAGGTCCAAAACTTAGAGATACTACCATAATGGTTTTCTTTAGAATTGACAATGTTTCTGCGCCATCAACTTGTGCAACTGCATGTACATAAGCTAATCATAGTAGCTCATTGCCACCATAATCTCGGGTTGTCATTGAGTTAGATCAAAATGCATCAAATGAGGATAACAATGCTAGAACAACAAAATATGTTGTAGGAGAAAGAAAATTTTAAAAAAATAGTTGGATGAAAATGCTATGATGGAAGACAATAACTAGGTTGGTACAAAGAAAAGAAAAAGGAATATTAAAATGAGGCAGAAGTGGGAAATGAAAAGGAATTTGAAGTTTTACAGGGTAACAAAGTATTGGTTCATTGAACTGGTCCCAATCAATAATGCACAAACAATAGTCTATGTAGGTGTACAATTTGTACTTGGAAAACTAAAAGAGAGAAGAAGTTGCAGCTTAAGCTTGACATTATAGAAAAGCATATTGGTAAGGTTTATGAAAAAAATAGTAGATAATAAGGAAATATCAATAGTGAGATGGAAATCAAAGGAAGAATGTCTTCATATAAGTATGTTATAGAATATGAAGAGTCTAACAAGAGAATGGCAATAATTGGTACTAGTAGTGGTGGAAATCCAATCAAAGTTGGGCTTCAACATGCAATCAATGATGCAAACTTGGAAAAGACCATTCAAATGAGTGTTGTTTTCATATTCTATCTAGAGGTTGTCCTATGAGAGACTTCTAAGAATATACTAATTTATTATCTTTTTTTGAGAGCTCCTCACTATCCTATGTCACATTGGTCAACAAGTGGTGGATGGGAAATGACAAATTATCTTGTTAAGGTGGTAAAGAAAAATTTACAGGAGAGCATAAAACAATCCAAATTCATTTCATTATCCATAAATGAAGTTAGTACTATGATAGATAACACTTCTTAGGTCTGTATGCATGTCTATACTATAAAAGAACATGTCCATTGAGCTCATCTACTATGTGTTCATAAAATGAGGGCTAATTCAATTGAATAAATTTATATTTAGAAGTTAAGAAAAAATTGAATTAAATTTATGATATGGATGACTTGACAATTACCAAGAAGTTAGTGTGTGTTGGAGTTGCAGTAATGCAAGGGTAAAGGATTGATCTTTGTGCAAGATTAAAGAATTTTATTTCACCTTACCTCTTTTGCATACATCGCATGGCCCATTGAATTAATTTAGCATATAATATTGTAAGAAATTTTCCTATAGTGTTAAAATTTGAAGATTTAACCCGTGAGCTCCACTCCTAGTTCTCTAGAAGTCCTAAACATTTTGCAGAATTTTATATTTTTTTCAGAGGGAGTAACAATAGGAAACAAGCTTCTCAAGGATACTGAGACCAGATGGATCTCTTTCTATGGACTAGAATAATGAGTTCTAATAGAATACCAATCCTTGATTGGAGTAATATATGAGCAACGCCTCACAGTACACAAAGATCCTAGTCTGTTAAAAAATTTAAGTGATATAGAGAGCTTGTTAACTTTAGCTATTCTTCTCACCATGTTGGATTTAATGAATAAAATTATTAAGGAAGACCAAGACAAAACTATTTATATTCATGAGCATAGTAATTTATGTAAAATGACATGCCTGACCCCAGATGCTCTATATTCAAATCTCACATTTCATAGCCCATTTCTTTCCAAGTGGGAGAACTAATTACAAATTTGAATCATGTTGACAATTTTTTAGGATTTAATGCAAAGAATGAGCTATGTGTGTTTGTGAAAGGATTTCAAATACCAATGCACCAATGTAAGACAAGAAAGCAAGGTAGAGTACTACCAATGAGAAAGGAAGATTTTGACAATATTGTTAAATTTGTTACTGAAAATGTGAAGTCTATTTCCTACCAACTTTCAAGTGAGAATCATGAAAGATTACCTCGGGAAGAAATTTTTGAAGCCATGGGTTATGTGTTTCCTCAATTTTGGAAACACTTCAGAGATACTCCAAATGATGCAAAGTTGTCTCATAAAAAGCTTGAGGAATACAAGGAATTTTAGATTCAAATAACCTTAGTAAAAAATGTAAACAATTTGCATTGTGTATGAAACAGAAGATGGAAAACTTCAAGAATCCATTTGATCCTAGTTCAATAACAAGGCTCTAGAAAAGGATGAGTCAGAGTGAAGTATTGTGTAATTCAATACTAGAATATTTCAAACTTTTTGATCTATGTCAAACAATGATATTGGGGTTGGTAGACGATGAGAGTATTTTCAGTGCATTGGGGTTTTTGAAATCAAAGATCATAAACAAACTAGAAAAAAAATTGGAAACTTTCTTGAGGTTGTTTGTAACTCAATACAATGTTAGAGATTTTCCTTATGATAGGACACTGGCAATTTGGAATTCCATGTGCGAAAGACGAGGGCTTTGCAACACTTAAAAAACTGGTTGTCCTATTGCTAATTTTGAGAAAAAATGATGGATCTTGGTCTCAAAGTTAGAATGAAGGTGACAATTTTTTTGGTTTTCCATACTTGAATCAGAATGAAGAGGAACTTGTTAGTAGTAGCTAGTTTCAAGATCTGGAGTCGATTTGGTATATGGAGCATCACATCTCAAACTAAGTCGATGAACTATGAGGTAATTTAGCATTCATTTTAAACCATTATTTATGGTTCTTCTCTACTTCTTGCAAATTCATTCATATTACAATTACAAATTAAAAAACTATAGTTCATGATTTTTATTATTGTATTACCAAATGCAACCTTCGTTTGAATTGATGTGAATAATTGTTGATAACTTGATAAATCTAGATTCTATATATAAATTTTTTTGGCTTAAGTTTTTGAACAATTTAATTAGCCTCACATGTTCAAGAAAATGTTCTTTTAGTGTTTTTGGTAGTATGTTTCTATCACATAAAGCTTAAGCAACAAAACATATACATATGCAGATTTAAGATAAAGAAACTCATATAAACTATCACATAAATATAAATCAACAATACACACACACACACACACACACACACACACACACACACACAAATTTATGATCAAGAAACCCCTATAGAATATTTTATCACAAGAAACTTAGCCAAAATGAAAATAAGGTCATCAGGAATTGAAGAAACTGAAAGCATGATCTTTGTATTGCTCCAAAAAATGTAATCAATTGATTTACACTTTTTGTGTATTTGCTGTTTATATAAAAGAGAGTCCTTTTTCTAGTTTCCTACATTCCTCTATTTATAAGAGCGGAATTAGTTACAAAATGAAAAGGATGCAACCCTTCAGAAAACATAAGTTATAACTAATGGAACTTAACATAAGCATATGAAATTATTTGGCAAGTTTGTTATAAAAAAAATGGAGATATGGAGAAATTAATCCTCTAGAAATATTGCACACTCAGCCACATGCTAAAGGTACTCGAGTGATGCACACATATTTGCATCTTCCACAATCTTTTGGATCAGAACCTCCAGCACAACAAACTGCTCCATTGCTCTCTTTTGTTCAAAATTGTTGGTTTGGGTAGTAGCAAAGGCATTATCAAGAAACTGTTGGCCCTTAGTGATCCATAGGTGTCTATCATGTATCTCTCTATTCTTACTCATCAATGTGGGAGGCCTTGCTTGATAGGCTTTCTAAATCCTTCAAATTCAGCCTTCAAATCTTTTATGAAATCCTCGTGAGCATCAATCATCCTTTTTATTGCTTCAATTCAGCCATCACCAACATTCACACTGTCATCACCAATATTCATAGAAATGAATGACTAAATCTTTGTAAAAGAGAATTTCTATTCTTTTTGTACTTTTTTAATTTATGTTATTTTCATAGTCTATTTGTGTTATTTTGTTTTAGTAGTTATTTATGTTTTTCTTCATTCTTTCTCTTTTTTAATAATTTTATTAAGATATGACAATATCACATTTTATAGTTGTTTCTATTATATCTCTCTTATTATTTCTTTTTCTTACTCTTTCTAAATATCTATTTATATTCATAGATTGTCTAATAACATCTTGGTTGGTTGGTTTTAATATCTTCTAAGTAGTGCTCTTAAATTGTGCATAATTATTAAAAGAGATACAAAGAAAAACATGTGATGATGACATTGAAAATTAACAAGCATAATGCCAAGTGTAGTATAAACCAAATTTAAATAATATGATATAAAGTTAATGATTATAATATACTCGATAAAAATTTCATGATGTACTCATGGGACTATGTTCAACATGCAGGTTGACATTATCTATGATGGTCCTTGGTGTTTACTTATCATATATTTTCATTTGATGACTTTTCCACTCGACAGTTTGGTCGAATTCTTTATGTACTTCGATAATTCTTTCTTATGATGAACTCTTTCATGTTTCAACAACTGGTTGACATTATATCTGACTTATAAGCCTGTGATGACATATTTTGTAAATAATTTTGTTAATCAATAATTAGTCGAATTGTATACTCTTATTGCATCTAAATATCAATATTTTGTTTGAATGACGTATGGACTAGTAGACTTTGATTTTTAGGTAAGAGGTTACAACACAATGGTTAATTGTGAGCCTCTTATGTGGGAGGTCTTGGGTTTGAGTCTAACTGAGCTGAAAACATAATAACAATAATAATAATTAATCTTGTCTTTAGCCTCTTATCGATTCAAAAAAAACTTTGAATTTTCAATTCGAACTTTTCCACATTATATGGAATTTTTCTAATGTGGTAGTTGTTAAGGAAATGTAGTCTCTATAAATTTATTTAAGATAAATCTAAGCTAATTAAGTTAATTGCAAGACAATAAGGGTATCAATAAGCTATATTCAAATATGAGCTAGGCGGAGTTAAGAAATTGAAATGTCATTTGTAGAAAATCAAATGCAGTCAATAAAGATACACAACTTTTAGAAAAAAAGATGGAAAATAAATGTTAGTGTTGTGTAGGATTCAATAACCAAGGTACATAAATAAATACTTTGGTTCATATTTAATGTCTGAAGTCCTAAATACACCCCAAAATATAAATCTACATTCATTTCATGATGAAACTTGAGTATCGCAAGAATAATAAGTTATGTGAGGCCACCATATAACATATAGGTCTCCCTTGGTAGAAAGTACTTATTTATAGAATTCAATTCATTAAAACATTTGGTAGTTTAATTCTCTCAAGGATCAGGATATGCTTTTAAATATCTTAGAAGAATTTGGTCCACTAAGGTCAGGTTATCCCAAGTCAACCCCATTGTTTCCATTAGAAATATTTGAGAAAAATGATTGCAAACAAGTGATAAACTTTGTTGGTGTTTTCTTAAAACAAACAATAGATTGTATAAACCATGTACCAAGATGTAAAAGATAACTAAAAGCCTAAGGACTAGCTAGATCCCATATTCAACAGAAATTTTCTTAGATCTAGACCAACATTAACAAAGCACATAGAAGGCTTTCTACTCTTTAGGCTCTATAGGGCCAAGGCGAGTGCACCTAGGGATTAAGATGACTTCTTCTTCAATATTTATTCAATAGTATTCTTCTCATTAGACCTATCCCTTATAGAAGATAAATGGTAAAAAATCTTCTTGATATTGTAATGAACTTACATGTTACAACAGCTAACTATAAATACCAATGAAGCTATTACAACAAGGGAATGACCAACAATTTAGTTCTTCCTTACAGAAATGGAAAATTGATTTTGATTTAAATTTATATTGTGCAATCATATGACTATGTCAGCTTGCATTTGAATTAATGATCAATGCCTTATCGATTGATATATAGAGTCAAACCAGGAACCCTATGCCTATTTAATTGACTTGCAATTAAACTTATCAATTGTTAACCCTGAATTTCATTCTTACGATATCCCTCTCATATACCTAGAAACCCTATCAATTTATTAAAGCATTTACTTAACTCCTTGAATTAAAAGAAATCAATGAAAAGATATACAACTCATCCAATCTATATTAAATTGAAAGAACCTTGTTCATTTCAATCTCAGAATAACATATACAGGAAAATGAAGACAAAACTTAGAGACACAAATGTGCAAAACTTTCCTTTGTATTAATTTTCCTTGAAAACAATACATTACTGGTATAAAACTCAAGACATGAAAAACCCTTTCATTCAAGATTCATTGTATTCTTAGATTTGCAAAATTGAATACATCATACATTTGACACAAAACTTACCGACTGTAATAGAAAAAACACTAAAATTCTATAGACTTCAGATCCTCACTCCACATCTTGGAAATCCTTTTATAGAAGGATTGCAACAAGCTTCAGATGGGAGGACAGATGTTAAAAATTGATTTGAAAAACAAATACAAAGATATTTTCATACTGTTACATTACAAATATTCTCTGTATTCGGACAAAACATTGGGAAGTAGTTGCAAAAGGAACTTTCTATAGGAGTCTTTAGTATAATTCTATTTGTATTCTAACTACATGTTACTTTCCTTGCCTTTCTTGTCTATTTTGTCTTTTATGCCTTTAGTTGCATCTTTAACCGCTCAAGCACTGTCCCCTGATGTTAAAGCCTTTATTTCTGCTATGACCTCCCAAATGGCTATTTCTATGTCCACATCAGGCCAAGTGGAATCCCTTATTCCATTTAATTATCAAGACATTTGTTACTTTGCATCTGTTATAGCCTTAACCTCTTTCATTACCTTTCCCATCTCAGACTCTAGTTTGTACAATACATTTATTAAATCATATACTACTACAATATCAACTTCTCCATTGCAGTATGCCAAAAATCTAGAGTGATTCAAGATTTTATCAAAGGAAGGTGACCATTCTAGCCATTCCTTGATTCCTCCATCATGATCCAAAACGGTGGGTATAAAATTTGTTATTCCTGTGGCAATTGCTTTCATCTTGTTATAAATCAACTTCATCTGGCCCACAAAGAGTCCATTCAATTCTCTTGCCTTATTAATCATTTTTCTGGAATGATAATCATTGCCTTTAGCAAGTCCTTCTTCTATGTCAGCATTGGTACAAGATTATAAAAGAATTGGGAGTAAGGGCCCCATGTAGTGAACAAAGGAGATAACAAGGTGATTGCCTCAAAATACTTATATCTTGCCCCTTGTAGAACAATGTAGTTTCTATGCACATTTTGTGAAATAACCTTCAAAGAATTTATCTTGTGGATCAACAAATTTTTGATGGTTCTGATTTCAATCTCTTTGCTAGACTCCATCTCTTCTTCATCCACTATCATAGCTTGACCTGATGTATCTTCCATCTTAGATGCATAGCCCTTTGTCTCTAGTAGATCTGACAATATTTTTTAATGCTACTACCTCAGTTGCTAACTTGAGATTGTTTTGCTCCATGACATAAGTTTTCTTCATTTCTTCTTCATAGCACCTCCTGGTTTGGATTTACCTCTCATGGGCCTTTTCTAGTTGTTCCTCTAGGACATTAGTCCTATTATTTCCCAACAGCACTACTGAATTTTTCATTCCATAAATTTGGCTACTAGATGTAGAATGCACATTCCAAAATATGATATTCCCCCTAGGGGATTCTTTGATCTCCATGAGAGTGGGCTTTTGATGCTCTGGAGCTAAACTCCATATTGTCATGGTCTGGGCATCAATGTTATACCCAGACCCTCTCAACTCTCCTAGTTCATTCTCATCTTCAAATGAGATTGTCTTATCTTGCCTCCTCATCTGATCTAGCAAAAATGAATATTTGATATCCCATCTAGGGAATACAATCATTCTATTCATTTTTGTTTTCTCCCTGGCTTCTTCCAGAGTGAGGGCCTTAGTAGTAAGATTATACTCTTGTAGCCTTTGTACCAATTCAAAAACTACCTCATCAGAGTCACCTAGTTTCATCTATAGAGATAATTCATTTTGTTTTAGCTTAAACAAGAAGCTATTGAATTCTTCAGTTTTGATAAAATTCTCAGCACTTATAAACTCATTGGCTTCAATGATCCTATCATAAATCATTTAAGCCTATAGCTGAAATTTCTTAGCCCTTTGCTCATATTTAGTGGCTTGAGCTATTAGATAGTTTCTCCATACATCATCAAAATATTGGTTACCCCTTGGTAAGATTAAGGCTTTCTATTGAGCCTTTTGTGGAATTTCCACCATTTTCTACTTCTTGGTCCATTGCTAAGCCCACTCTAAACTTTTAGGTTGATCCTCCTCTTCATCACTTACCTCTACAACAATGTCTTCATTAGAGGACTCGGGATCAAGATATAACATTTTCTGCCAAATACTTTTAAGTAACTTACATTAGGTTTGTAGCCATACCATAGTTGATAAGGAGTTTTTTTTTAATCTTTGTTCAACTGTACTATGTTTAAGGTATGAATTGCAGTGTTGATAGCTTCCTTCCAATATTTGATTGTAACATTCTTTTCAATCATCAGAGTTCTTGCACAATCTATGATGGATCTATTTCTTCTTTCAACTATAACATTTTGTTCTGGTATACCAAGGGCTAATACTTGTCTTTTAATTCCTCTTTCAATGCAAAAATTATTGAATTCATTGGAGATGAATTCACCACCTCTATTTGATCTTAAACATTTCAACCTCTTTCCAGTTTCTTTTTCTACTCTTGCCAGATACCATTTGAAATTTTGAAAGGCTTCTGATTATTATTTTAGATACATTATAGTCATCATTCTAGAGTAGTTATCAACAAAAAGAATGAAAAACATTTCTCCACTATAAGTCTCTATTCTAATAGGTCCACATAAGTCTATATGAACAATTTCTAAGACTTCTTCTGATTGATAACTTTTTCTTTTGAAACTAGTCTTTCCCATTTTACCAATTTGGCAATTTTTGCATAAACCCATATCAGGTTTCTTCAAACTAGGAATTCCTTTTACTCTTCTATGTTTTCTTATCTTAACCAGATTATCAAAATTTACATGACATAGTCTTTTCTGCCATAACCAGATTTCTTCTACTTGAGCAATAAAACATAAACATTCACTGAGATCAAGATATAATAGATTACCTTTTGTTTGCTTGCTAGATCCAACCAAATTTTCTTTTCCATCCAGTAGTTTGGCCTATCCATTCATGAATTCTACCTTGAATCCAATGTTATTCAACTCTGCTAGACTCGGTAGAGTATGCTTTAGTCCTTCAACCCAATAAGCATTGTTACATACAAGTTCCTTACTCAATGAAATACATCCTTTTCCTTTTATGTTACAAGGTTCATTATTTCCAAATCTCACACTACCTCCATCATAATATTCCATGTGCTCAAATTTTGTTTTATCTCCAATCATATGATGTGAATAGCCACTGTCAATAATCCATATATCATTTTTTCTAACACGAGAGATAAGTGTCATCTTATTTCCTTCATCATTAGATTCATCTTTTATAGCAATATATATACCATTTCATTTTCACTTTTATTAGAATCTTTAGCTATAAAACAAGATTTCTTACCTTTTTCCTTGTAGTTCTTGTAGTTCTTGAAATCCTACTTGCCTTTGTGATCATTGTTTTTCTTTTCATCTTTGATTTCTTTGTTTGGACACTTTGCAAAAATGTGACCAACTTCTTCACAAGAGAAACAGATCAGAAGAATTTTACCTTTGTACTTTCCTCTACCTTTGGAATACTTTCTTGCAAGTAGGGCTTCAAGAACTTCAAGATCATTGTTTGAACTTTCTTTTATTTCTTCTTCTTCACTTCCTATTTGACTGGACTTTGATTTCTTACCCTTTTCTTTGAGTGAGAGTTTAGCTTTAAAAGTAGACTCAATAACCTTTGAACTAGGAACATAGATATCAAAGTTATCTAACTCAAAAGCTGTCAATCTTCCAACTAGAGCATCCAAAGATATTTTATTATTTGGATCACATCTCATTTCTTGAATAGTAGACACTCTAATTGCATAAATAAGAAGAAGAGTTCTAAGTGTCTTGCTTACAATTTTTTTCTCTTCAATGTCTCCTCCAGATGCTTTGATTGCACTTAGACTTGCTTTGATTCTTTCCACATATTTTGCAATATTCTCATCTTCTCTCATTTTCATCTAATCAAAATGACCTCTAAGACTTTTAGCCTTAGATCTTCTTACATTTTCATCTCCTCCATATATGTCTTTTAGTTTGGTCCACATCTCATGAGTTGTTTTGCATTCTTTGACTTCATCAAATTTAGCATAACTAAGAGTAGATGTGATATCAATCATCATGATGTTATGATTCTTCTTTTCAGCAATATCTTCAATTGATAGTGTTCTAGTGGGAGTCTTGTATTCATCATCAAGATATTTTCACCCTGAATCATTGATAATAGCCAAATGTAACCTCATAAGTCCTTGCCATGCTGCAAAATTATCTCTGTTCAGCTTGGGAATCTCTCTTCTGTAAGACATCTTGATCTTTAGCTTAGGTCCTTGAAACCTTCTCTACAAGCACCAAAAGCTCTGATACCAATTGTTGGAAATATAAGAGGAGTAACTGAGAGGGGAGGGGTGAATCAGTTACTACTAAAATAAATCCTAGATCCCTTATATGACTGTACAAAATAAAGTCTAAGAACTGAATACTGTTGATGCTCAGTAAACACACAAAATGTTGTAACTTGGTAAGTACAAATTATGAAAATCTTTAAATGTTATATGTGACTACCCTTTCTTTAACTTAATTGCAAACACATAAAATAAAATAGCAGGAACACATTTGACACCAAGACTTAACGTGGAAACTCAATTTGGGAAAAACCACCAATTGCAACTAGTTATTGTTTTCACTCTTCTGAAGTCAACCCTATTAGGAGCCAACCCTATTAAAGGTTACAAAATACAGTGTTAGGTGTGACCCTATTAAAGGATTTAATCACCCTATTAGGAGTGGCCTTGTTAGAGGTCTTAAGAAAATTCAATAGAGCTGCCACCTTGTTAGAGGATTTACAAATAGTTGTTAAGCCAACTCTGTTAAGAGATTTAAATCACTGCTACAATGGTTAGAGAGTAACAATGAGATGACCTGATCTAAATGCAACTGAATTTTTTGATTATAGATCTTTGTTATAGCTTGTACTTGATCCTTCCTGATCAAATATATCTTTTTTGCTCCACGAGGATATTATGCTTATCCTTCAAATTCACTTCCTTTCTTCATCATTAAATCTTCAATACATTCATAACTTCTTACTTCTTATTGAATCCACAACTTGACCTTATATCTTTCATATTATCAAGTAGGCTCATATACAACTTAATATTCATCATCTTAGTTTTCTAGAACTAATAGATAAATCAATTAAGCTTTATATGCCCAAACAAGAAAATCGACACTAACTCAAAAATGATTTCTTGTGTTAACCAACAGAAGCTTGGTTAACATAGCAAACTTGCAAAGATCCTTTGGAAACTGAGTGAGCTCAATTAACACTAGTTTCATCAAACTTTTCCTCATTAACTGAGTGAGCTCAGTTAACACTCATCTTCTGCATACTTTCCTTCAACGCTCGAGTGAACTCGGTAGACACTATCTTCTGAACAGGAATGCTTGGTAGACACATAAAACTGTCTTCACTACCTGAGTCAGCTCAGCATACACTGACTAATAATGATAAGACATTTGTGTAACATCAAAGACAATACACAATTAATCAATTGTATCCAACAAGAGTAACATGAATTGGAAAAAAAGAACCATCACTAAGTTTTTAACCAAGGATAACTTTACTAGCTAATATTCATTAATTGGCTAATCTCACTCATCATGGACTGCAAATTTGGCTAATTTTTTTGCACTTTTGGGGTGGTAATGTTGCCTACACTTTACAAAAATTGGGTACCATGCTTAGGCTAATCACCAATAATAATACATAAGTATTTGTATTTTAGTGATAAATTCGCCAATGCAATCTATTTTTTCCATGTCATAAATTATACATATTCGCCTACAATTTCCAATTCTTATCTTAATTAATGTCATATTAGTTAATATTTAGTAAAAATTTAAGTTAGGTTGCAAGTTAAGGATATAGATTCATATAATGAATTAGGATCCATATAATAATAATAATAAAATCATGGTTGCTAGGTATGTGTACTTTTGTCCATGATTTTCATAAATAATGAAAGATTCACCGAGATTTTATAGAATTTTCATACATTTGAGAAAAAGTTGCCAATAAAATTAATTTTTTTCTACTCAAAAAAATTAATTTGCCAATAGAAATCAATTATTTTCCCCTGAACTAATGTTTGATTTGCCAAAATTTTATACATTTTTTCAAAGGGGGGTTTCTTAAAGTTATCCCTATTTTTAACATAAGTGTGAATCAAAATGCACATGATACTTTTTCTAACCCTGCAAGACTAATGTTTTAAAACTTTGCCATTTTGTATAACCTTAGAAACTATGACAAGATTTATTTTCTATCAAAATTTCTATTACACATTCAACACGAAAGCATAGAAAACTTGAAGAGCTAACAATAAATAAGTATATATGTGGAAAATCATTATTCAAAATCTGTGTGTGTGTGTGTGTGTACCAATGCATATGCAAAATGCATCACTTGAACAATATAATACTTATTTTATCGATTATCGCAAGCCAAGTCTTAATTTTTGGTAGACACTCATATCATTAGTGCAAAAAGTAAATCATCAATTAACTACATAAATAAATCAGAGTTTTACCTCCTTTCTTTTGTCAGGCACGAAAAAGAATAGGCATTTAGCTTTAAGTGCATCACCCACACAATATATTTCATAATTTCAATTTTTGGGAAACACAACTACACAAATATGAGGTACACAATTTTTCAAACACTTCAAAAATATTTCTATCTTTTATAATTTAAAGAGAAATCAAGAACAATCAAGAAGCCTCACACATATAAGAGGTAATGCCTTGAAAGTGATTATTTTCACTTCTATAGCTCAAACCAAGGGACATCCTTTATTTTCCTATCAGAAGTAACTACAATTGGGAGGCTCAACAATCAACTCATATAGAACTAAAACTTATGTGCATATACTAAGCATTAATGGACATACTATTTGGGTGACCAAGGGTCACAAGTGAGCATAGTGAGCTCAACGCCCTAGAATGGAACCTAGAGCTCTGATGCCATATGTAAGGACACACCTTTCAACAACATATGCCACACTAGCAACATATGCAAGACAAAAGAGTTAGTCAACTCATCCAAATGTCAAATTTATATATTGATAAGACATAATTTTCATGAAAAAGTACAAGGTTTGACCAACTTGTCATATAGAATAATAATTCATACAAGTCCATAAACAAATAAGAGGTGGTGACCAAAATTGCGAAAGCACCACCAATATATCAACATGAAATATGACATCAAATCATAAACAATTATGACAGTTCATTCAAAGACAATAGCTAACAATTGTGAAGAATTTTGACCAACTTTTTGAAAGCATCAATGTATGTGAAATAAGAATAAACCAAACTGAGATTTTTAACAAGTCTCATCGACTGAATAACATAAGAGTGCAAATATCAATAAAATAGACCACTAGATCGATTGCAAAGAATCATAATGTACCAACATTGGATCAAGAAAAAGCTATCCCCCACTTTCCACTAAAGGAGAACACCCATGTATATCGCATATCATAACCCATATCCAAGAAACATATATTTTATAAGGTTTCCCACATTCTTGCTTTAAGTTTTAAATATATATAGAAGCAAGTGGTTTAAATGGAAAAAGTAGAGTTGCATTACAACTAACATTTCCAAAATGTTGACGCAATATATATTTAACTATTCTTATATACTTAGTGTTAAAAATTATTTTAAAATTTTTTCCTTTTTCAATTAAAAAATTAAATGAAAGTTTTCTTTAAACATAAGGTTATGACAGTATTAAATAAGATCTACCATGTTTTATCAAGCAACCACCTTTGTCTTAAGATACCAATACCATCCAATAATGCCCTATTCATTCTATTGACCAAGGTATTGTTGTTTATAGTCCACCATGTGATTGGAGATACTTGGAAATGAGAAATAATAGTTTAGTAACGACCAGATAAAACAGATTTGCTTTCATATTTACGTGCAATGTTGGTGAAGGTTGTTCTGCCACCATGCAAACTAGATTTATGCTTCTTGCATGTGCTTTGCTAACCACTAATAAAACACTAGGGCCCATAAATGGATGCTTCTATTCTTTCTCTATACTTTTGCATTTAACTGTTTTCTTGGAAATCAAGTGATTCAGTAATTACTAGTCTTTATCTGATGATTAGTTTAATTCATATTAAATGCTGATGTTGAATTCCAACGATGACAATCCTGAAAAGATGAAATACCAAGTCAGTTGCTGCAAACTGAATTATTAAACGTAGTTGTACTTTATTACGTAGTTAGATCTGATGTAAAGTTGCTTGTTTGCTTGCTTTTATACCCAAAATACTGATATGATATATACATACATTTATCTACAGAAATATATACACAAATGTTAATAATATATGATTGTTGGACTTGTGCATGAATGTGATCAAATTATATAAATTAATGTCTATCATTTGGTTATTTTAATGTTATTTGATATTGGGAATGTAGTTATGCTGGTGTATTTTGTTTTTGCTGTTTTGTTACACGTATTGTGAATGTCCTTTTAGATTTTTATATGAGTTTGCTGTTTTGTCATTTATTAATTGTGATATTAGTTTATTGTTTTATCTTTTGTTTTAGAGAAGAATTATGTTAGATTTAAGATTTGTTTTCTGTAAATTGATTTATTTTAATGTAAAAGATGTCAAGAACAATTCAAAAAAAAAATTTGATTTAAAATTCTAATCTAAAGTATTCTATCTAATTCAACTTGAAAACACATCAATCATTAAAACTTTAGAAATATATCTTTGATGCCATTTCACATCAATCATTAAAACTTAGAAGTACATGTTTGATGCCATTTCTTTCATTTCAGCTTTAAGAATGCCTTTTGACTGTTAAAAATTCATTTTCATTGATCTGGTTCAATGATGAAGTTTCAACAATATTAATTGATTGTTAGAATAGAAAAGGTCCTTGTCATGCCACATGCAAAGACACTTAGATTAGAGGTATGATGTAAAATTCAAGGTGCCTTTTACTACTTGAGAATAATAAATTAAGGGACTTGGGTTCATTTTGTTCTAGAATAGACAGCTTTAGTACTTTGGGATGGATCTTTGATTCAAAGCATTAAAAAAAATCATGAATATATCCCGTGCAATTAATTTCAATCCCCCAAGGTGGCTTATTTTGATTATTTAACCAATCTTCTCCCCGTTTTTCACTATTTTTGCTATCTTTATTCACTACCTATAAATGTGAAATGCTATTTTGGGTTTTATAGATTTTAAGTTGTTAGTTATTCAAGCTTGAATTGCATTGTCTTGAGACTTGTTTCAATTATTGTCACCTTTTATGCACATGTTTTTGCAGGACCAGAGTTACTGAAATTATATCAATATTATTCCATACTTAGTTGGTAGTCCTTTGTTTTCTTCTAGTGGTTAGCATGGGCCATGAATGGCTGGCTCTAGGGCCCCTTCATGTTCCACATATTGATTTTCTTCTTATAAATCAGGAGCTTTAGTAATTAGCAGAGTACCCATTCTTCTACTAGTGCATTCTTAGCCTTGGGGGATCAGTGAAAATGGAGAGCAAGAATAGTTTGATTGTTGGTATGGTTGCCATTATATGCATTTTGGGCTTCTACAAATTATACTGAGGAATAGTTGTAGGAAATGCTTTTCATAGAATAGGTCACATAAAAGTGGCTTGGTGTCATGCCAACCACATGATAGTGAGATTGAAATTGTTAGGCTTTAAAGTTGGGGAATGTTCGTCTTTCCAAAAAAGGAACCTTCATTGACAGCCATATATATATATATATATATATATATATATATATTTGCTTATAATCTATTAGTTTAAATTTCTTCTTTGTTGAATGCTTTATCTATCTTACTTTATATGAATAAATTTCTTTTTCACTAAAACAAAATCTATCATTTTATCTACTGTACGCCCTCATTTATGCATGGAAACATCTTAAGAAAAAGTACCATGGTAAATGCAACGTAAATGGAACGCGTCTTTCACGACTTCAAGGAATCTCTTTCCAGTTTAAAAGACTGGGATTAGATTGAATGGTCTGAAAAGATGTTATTATCATGCCAAAAAGAACATACCATTGGCCCCAGGACTGGCTGCTTCTCTTATCAGAATGCATTTCCATGACTGCTTTGTTCGGGTTGGTATATAAAACAATTCATTCTTTTTGAAGATTGTGTATTTTTTTATATTGATGTTTTAGATCGTATTCTATGATCTATTGTTATCATTTTATTAATGGTAGATTATACAGTGGAGTTAACATGGAGTGTGATTTATTATGAAGATGATAATAATAGATCATAGATGTTCTATTGTCAAGAGAGGATAATAAGAGGTCATAGAATGTGATAACAAACACTGAGTTCGATTCATCATCGAGAAGAGCACGATAATAGATTATAGAAATTGATTTTATATGTCTAATACAATCAATCATTAAGGAAAAGATAATAATGGACTATAGAATGCGATAAAAAGGCACTGAGTGTGACCCATTGTCAAAGAAGAAGATGACAATTAATCATAGACTGTGATAAGAAATGTTGAGCGTGACCAATTGTCAAGAAGAAGATCAGAGTGTGATCCATTATCAAGCTGAAGAAGATAATAGATCATAGAGTGTAATCTGAAACATTGAGTGTGATCCATCAATGTGAAGGAGATAATAATAGATCGTAGAATGTGATCCGAAACATTGAGTGTGATCAATTATCAAGAAGAAGATGATTATAGATAATAGAATGACATCAGATACATAGACTATGATCCAATCACCAAAAAGAAGATAGTTTAATAGATTATTAAATATGATTAAAAAATTTAATATGTTTCATTGTAAAAATAAATAAATAACAATGGATTATTAAATATGTGTCCCCAATTCATTCTTTATTGCTTATATGTTCTCATGTTTATAATAATAGATTATAGAGTTTGATCCAAATTAATATGTAATCTATTGTTTAAAAGAAGATAGTATAGATTATTGAATATGATTAAAAAAAATTGAATGTGATTCTTCATATATAAAAAACAAAAAACAAAAGATTATTAACCAACTCATGTTTATTATGCAATAGGGATGTGATGGGTCGGTGCTGTTGAACTCAACAAATGGAACAGCTGAGAGGGATGCAATACCGAATCAGACATTGAGGGGATTCAGCTTGATAGACAAAGCCAAGACTGCCATAGAGAAGCAGTGCCCTGGCGTTGTTTCCTGTGCTGACATTCTTGCTTTGATTGCACGAGATGCCCATTTGGTTGCTGTAAGAATACGATCTTTGATATATGTACATATATCAAAGTTGACTATTTAATTAATTGAACATTTTATACAAAAATTTAATATTTATTTAAGCTCTTTTGGTTATTGAAGAATGTCCTATTTTGTTAAGTTTAGATAGAAATAGTTCCAATGGATATTATAGAATTTTGAGATGTGAGGCAAACTTGGTTAAGCTTAATCTAATTATGCAAAGTTATGTATACGAAAGCATGGAGGACCAAATTGGAATGTTCCAACTGGACGCGGAGATGGACTCATATCGAATTCCTCAGAAGCCTTGGCAAATCTTCCATCTCCTCAATCCAACTTCTCTCAGCTGAGTACTTCCTTTGCCAACAAAGGCCTCAACAACAAAGACCTCGTTCTTCTATCAGGTCAAGAAAGTTCTCTCACTCACCAAACATGTTAAGTTCAATAGATTCTTAATGTCATCTAATGTGGATGTCTCATAATAAAATATATGTTTAAGCAACAAATTGAAAAAGAGTGATTTCATATGAATGTGAAAACCTAGCAAATATTGTTTAACAGTCATGTCACATTCTAAATTTTGAAAACTTAGGAGATACTGTTTAAACATTATCATGGCATTCTAAATTTTGATTTGTCTGAATATCTCAGCTTATATCACATAAATAAATAGATCCTCTTGCAAAAGAACATGTTATTTCATATGAACCATGAAAACAAATCTAGAAATTTAAGAATATATTGTTTAAATATTCAATCCACAATGGCAATAAACATCTAATATAACATATTAATTCTCCTTAATGACTTATTTATTTATTTTCATAGGTGCTCATACGGTTGGAATAGCCCATTGTGGCCCAGGTTCTTTTGGTAACCGTCTTTACAACTTCACTGGCAAAGGAGACAGTGATCCATCAATGGACGAGAACTATGTGGCCAATCTAAAGAAGAACAAGTGCAACTCCATTGCTGACAACACAACCATAGTTGAAATGGATCCAGGGAGCTCCAAACTATTTGACCTGAGTTACGACCAGAGGGTAAAACAAAGAAGAGGGCTTTTCCAATCAGATGCTTCATTGCTTACGGACTCTGCCTCCAAATCATACATTGAAAACCAACTTTTGCAATCCAAGAATGAGTTTTTCAGAGAGTTTGCAAAATCAATGGAGAAGATGGGAAAGATTGGTGTTCTCACCGGCACTGCAGGAGAGATTAGAAAACAGTGCTCTCTAGTGAATTGAAATCTCTCATACCCATTTCTTCTTTCATCTTCTTGTATTGCTTGCAATAAAGATTTTTCGTGGTTGCTTGAGGGATATGTTCATCAAACCAATCTGTTTCAAAGGTTGACATTAATTTATATGTCTCAGCAGCAGCTGTTGTACACACAAATTTGGTTGTGTTGGATTTTTCTCTGGTTACTCTTTTTACATGAGTCAGCGACCAGATTTTAAGAAATAAATGGATAGTAAAGATGGAGCCATGAATTTTGATCGGACGATGCTTTGTTTCCGAAAAAAAACTGAAAGCATTGTGCTACCTTCAATTGAGATGTTTCTGACAATCTGATAGATAATTGGAAGCAAATAAATTGGGAGCTGTCTAATTTCCAGAAAAAATGTACTAAAGACAACAAAAAATCAACTACGGCGAATTTTTCTCAAAAATTTTCTTGTTTTCAATCACAAAAATATACAGATCATGAAAATCAAATGTAGAAAATTTCAAAAAAAATCATTATATTTTTTTTTTTTGAAATTTAGTGAGCAATTTGTAGGGAGGATATCGTTTGAATGTGTATAATAGTTAATAAATTTAATGTATAGTCTTGACAAATCACTACAGTAATTAAAGAAATAATAAAAATTACAATATTTTTTAAAATTGTAGTAAAAAATTGTACTTGTTTACAATCATATTGATAGCAAATGATGAAATTTAAATTGGGTTCTTCCTTGAATTCATTGGATCATTTACATGTGTTTCATAAGTTCAATTTTGGGGGTTATGGATCATTTACGTGTGTTTTGTAAGTTCAATTTTGGGGGTTGTGGATTTGACTTTCTATACATATTTGAATTGGTTGGTTGTGAACTTTTTCCACTTAATTTGTGAGTGTCTATCGATCTATAAGGATTGATGGTATTCCAAAAAAATATTTTACTAAAGATTGGTTAATTGCAAGGTTCTTGTTCTTCTAGGTCAACACCCTTGATTTGATTAGTTTTAAATTTGTAAACAAATATTGAAAACAAAGTGCTCACACATGTATGTCCTAGATGTTTTTTGTTGTTGTTGTAGATTATAGCTTTTTAGTATTCCAAGTCAAATTATTACTAAGATGAGTCAAAATTATGATCTTCAATTCTTTCTATAAGTAACATAGAATGTTTTTAAATATTGAGAGATATAATTAGATTGTGTAAACACATACAAAGTCACCTTAACATTGAGTCAAAAAGGTGCGAGTTTCTAATATTTTTTAGCATGAGGTATGGATCATACGAATCACCTAGGACATGAAGTGTAAAGCTCAAGGTGGAGATTATGTACATATATGTGGGTGAAATTGTAAACATGATAAATGAATAGTAATGAAGTGTAGTAGACTTTCATATAGGAATGGACTAAGGTTGAACGAAAATAAAAGTTAAATAAATGAAACTCAACCCTAAATATTTTATTTATT
Organism: Cupressus sempervirens; assembly: GCA_028749045.1. NCBI lineage: Eukaryota > Viridiplantae > Streptophyta > Pinopsida > Cupressales > Cupressaceae > Cupressus > Cupressus sempervirens. The sequence continues at coordinate 518,603,774 of CM053785.1, read as the reverse complement.
TATGAAATATTAGCTACAAAATATAACACCCAAAGGCATCCAATCAAGGTGTATTTTAGTGGCGAATATTCACCTTTTGGTGAATTTTGGGATTTCCCGAGGTTGAAATTAATGAATATGAAGCCATTTTGTGGTAGCCAAAGCATCCATAATTATGGTGATAATCAGGTATTATGGGCAATATATTGCTAATAATTGTTTTCCTTTCATGTCATTGCTCATTGTATTTGCCTTGAGTTTGGTTGACTTGGTTATTGTAATTGCCTCCAATTTTGCCAACTAGTATTACATTTGATTCCACATGACTTCGTCAATTTTGCCCATTATCATTAAGTTCTGATTACCTAGTGTGTCCGCCCATTTCACCTATAGTTATTGATTCCAAATTGTTGGCGTGGGCACATTTCACAAAAATTCATAAAAGGGAAAGTGATTTCATTATTGCATTAATCAATTTGATATAGATTCCAATTCTAAACACTACATGCACTCTCAGATTTGTTAGTCTTTTTGTATCCCATCACAATTTTTTTGGAGCTCTGCAAGTCTACATTGGCATCTTGATTTGGAATTTTACAATCCTGTAACACATTATACAACAATTAAAATTCCAAAGAAAGTGTAAAGGACCAAGGTAGGCAATAATTTCTTCGATTATGAACCACTGTTTGAGCCTTGAATATTATCGTCATGAGTCATGAATTATGTCTTCATTGTTGAATGCAAAGCTTATTGACATATGAAATGGTAGGACATAACCATCATTATTCATTTTCTAATCACAATCTTCCAAATATGTGTAGCCCATTCATCAATTTATGAGATTAATGTTCTACAAAATAACATACATTCATAACTTGATTCTAGAGTGTAGACCATTGTATTGCTAATGATTTTAATTCCTAGTGAGAGGTTAGACAAGGGCAATCCTCTTTAGGGTTGTGAAGGGATTGGTATGTTAGAGGAGGGTGAGTCCTAGACTAATACTACTTAGTCTCAAGGTAGTGAAGTGATTGTGAGTGGAAGGCTACATGTTGACAAGGGTAAGACTCCCTAGGGCAGTGAAGGGATTTGGAGTCCATCAAAAGGCCCAAAACTTAGAGATACTACCATAATGGTTTTCTTTGGAATTGACAATGTTTCTGGTCCATCAACTTGTGGAACTACATGTGCATAAGCTAATCATAGTAGCTCATCACCACCACAATCTTAGGTTGTCATTGAGTTAGATCAAAATGCATCAAATGAGGATAACAATGCTAGAACAACAGAATATGTTGTAGGGGAAAGAAAATTAAAAAAATTAGTTGGATGAAAATACTAAGATGGAAGACAATAATAAGGTTGGTACAAAGAGAAGAAAAAGGAATATTAAAATGAGGCAAAAGTGGGAAATGAAAAGGAATTTGAAGTTTTACGAGGTAAAAAAGTACTAGTTCATTGAACTGGTCCCAATCAATAATGCACAAACAATAGTCTATGCAGGTGTACAATTTGTACCTAGAAAACTTTAAGAGAGAAGAAGTTATAGCTTAAGCTTGACACTGTAGAAAAGCATATTGGTAAGATTTATGAAAAAAGCCATAGATAGAAAGGAAATATCAATAGTGAGATGGAAATCAAAGGAAGAATGTCTTCATATAAGTATGTTATAGAATATGAAGAGTATAGCAAGAGAATGGCAATAATTGGTACTAGTAGTGGTGGAAATCCAATCAAGGTTGGGCTTCAACATGAAACCATTGATGCAAACCTGGAAAAGACCATTTAGATGAGTTTTATTTTCATATTATATCTAGAGGTTGTCCTATGAGAGACTTCTATGAATATGCTAATTTACTATCCTTTTTTGAGAGCTCCTCACTATCTTACGTCACATTGGTCAACAAGTGGTGGATGGGAAATGGAAAACTATCTTGTTAAGGTAGTAAAGAAAAATTTATAGGAGAGTAAAACAATCCAAATTCATTTCATTATTCATAAATGAAGTCAGTACTATGATAGATAACACTTCTTGGATATGTATGCATGTCTATACTATAAAAGAACATGTCTATTGAGCTCATCTACTATGTGTTCATAAAATGAGGGCTAATTCAATTGTATAAATTTATATTTAGAAGTTAAGAAAGATTTGAATGAAATTTATGATATGGATGACTTGACAATTACCAAGAAGTTAGTGTGTGTTGGAGTTGCAGTAATGCAAGGGAAAAGGATCCGATCTTTGTGCAAGATTAAAGAATAGTATTTCACCTTACCTCTTTTGCATACACTACATGGCCCACTGAATTAATTTAACATATAAGATTGTAAGAAATTTTCCTATAGTGTCAAAAGTTGAAGATTTAACCCGTGAGCTCCACTCCTAGTTCTCTAGAAATCCTATATATTTTGTAGAATTTTATATTTTTTTGGAGGAAGTAACAATAGGAAACAAGCTTCTCAAGGATATTAAGACCAAATGGATCTCTTTGTATGGACTAGAAGAATGATTTCTAATAGAATACCAATCCTTGATTGGAGTAATATATAAGCAATGCCTCACAGTACACAAAGATCCTGGTCTGTTAAAAAAGTTAAGTGATATAGAGAGCTTGTTAACCTTAGCTAGTATTCTCCCCATGCTGGATTTAATGAATAAACTTATTAAGGAAGACCAAGACAAAACTATGTATATTCATGAGTATAGTGATTTATGTAAAAGGACATGCTTGACCCTGGATGTTCTATATTCAAATCTCACATTTCATAGCCCATTTTTTTCCAAGTGCGAGAACTAATTACAAATTTGAATCACATTGAGAATTTTTTAGGATTTAATGCAAAGAATGACCTATGTGTTTTTGTGAAAGGATTTCAAATACCAATGCACCAATGTAAGATAAGAAAGCAAGGTATAGTATTACCAATGAGAAAGGAAAATTTTGACAAGATTGCTAAATCTGTTAGTGAAAATGTGAAGTCTATTTCCTACCAACTTTCAAGTGAGATTCATGAAAGGTTACCTTGGGAAGAAATTTTTGAAGCCATGGGTTATGTGTTTCCTCAATTTTGGAAACACTTCAGAGATACTCCAAATGATGCAAAGTTGTCTCATGAAAAGCTTGAGGAATTGATAACACATTTTTCAAAAGATGTGCATTGCAATGCTAAGCCAATACAAGGAATTTTAATTACAAATAACCTTAGTAAAAAATGTAAACAATTTGTATTGTATGAAATAGAAGATGGAAAACTTCAAGAGTCCATTTGATCCTAGTTCAATAACAAGGCTTTGAGAAAGGATGAGTCAGTAATTCAATACTAGATTATTTCAAACTTTTCGATCTATGTCAAACAATGATAAGAGAATTTTTTGTGCTTTGGGGTTTTTGAAATCAAAGATCATAAACAAACTAGAAAAAAATTAGAAACTTTCTTGAGGTTGTTTGTAACTTAGTACAATGTTAGAGATTTTCCTTATGATAGGACACTGGCAATGTGGAATTCCATGCACAAAAGATGAGGGCTTTGCAACACTTAAAAAGTTGGTTGTCTTATTGCTAATTTTGAGAAAAAATGATGGATATCAAGGTCTCAGAGTCAGAATGAAGATGAGGATTTTTTTGGTTTCCAATAACTAAATCAGAATGAAGAGGAACTTGTTAGTAGTAGCCAGTTTCAAGATTTGGAGTCAATTTGGGATATGGAGCATCACATCTCAGACTAAGTCGATGAGCCATGAAGTGATTTAACATTCATTTTAAACCATTATTTATAGTTCTTCTCTACTTCTTGCACATTCATTCATATTACAATTACAAATTTAAAAACTATCTAGTTCATGATTTTTATTATTGTATTACCAAAATGCAACCTTCATTTGAATTGATGTGAATAATTGTTGATAACTTGATAAATCTAGATTCTATATATAAAATTTTTTGGCTTAAGTTTTTGAACAATTTAATTAGCCTCACATGTTCAAGAAAATGTTCTTTTAGTGTTTGTGGTAGTATGTTTCTGCTATATAAATCTTAAGCAACAAAACATATACATATGTAGATTTAAGATAAAGAAACTCATATAAATTGTCACATAAATATATAAATCAACAATACACACACACACACACACACACACACACACACACACACATTTATGACCAAGAAACTCCTATAAAATATTTTATCACAAGAAACTTAGCCAAAATAAAAATAAGGTCATCAAGAATTGAAGAAACTGAAAGCATGATCTTTGTATTGCTCCAAAAAATGTAATCAATTGATTTACACTTTTTGTATATTTGTTGTTTATATAAAAGAGAGTCATTTTTCTAGTTTCCTACATTCCTCTATTTATAAGAGCAGAATTAGTTACAAAATGAAAAGGATGTAACCCTTCATAAAACATAAGTTATAACTAATGGAACTTAACATAAGCATATGAAATTATTTGGCAAGTTTGTTATAAAAAAATAAAGAGATATGGAGAAATTAATCCTTTAGAAATATTCCACATGATTGAGGTACTCGAGTGATGCACATATATCTACATCTTCCATGATGTTTTGGATCAGAACCTCCAGCTCAAAAACCTGCTCCATATGCTTCATTGCTCTCTTTTGTTCAAAATTGTCGATTTGGGTAGCAGCAAAGGCATTATAAAGCAAATTTTGGCCATGAGTGATCCATAGGTGTTTATCATGTATCTCTCTATTCTTACTCATCAATGTGGGAGGCCTTGCTTGATAGGCTTTCTAAATCCTTCAAATTCAGCCTTCAAATCTTTAATGAAATCCTCGTGAGCATCAATCATCCTTTTTATTGCTTCAATTCAGCCATCACCAACATTCACACTATCATCACCAATATTCATAGACATGAATGACTAAATCTTTGTAGAAGAGAATTTCTATTCTTTTTGTAATTTTTTAATCTATATTATTTTCATAGTCTATTTGTGTTATTTTGATTTAGTAGCTATTTATATTTTTCTTCATTCTTTCTCTTTTTTAATAATTTTATTAAGATATGACAATATCTCATTTTCTAGTTGTTTCTATTATATCTCTCTTATTATTTCTTGTTCTTACTCTTTCTTAATATCTATTTATATTCATAGATTGTCTAATAACATCTTGGTTGGTTGGTTTTAATATCTTTTAAGTAGTGTTCTTAAATTGTGCATGATTATTAAAAGAGATACAAAGCAAAACATGTGATGATGAGATTGTAAAATTAACAAGCATAATGCCAAGTGTAGTATAAACCAAATTAAAATAATATGATATAAAGTTAATGATTATAATATACTTGATAAAAATTTCATGATGTACTCATGGGACTATGTTCAACATGCAGGTTGACATTATCTATGATGGTCCTTAGTGTTTACTTATCATATATTTTCATGTGAAGACTTTTTCACTCGACAGTTTGGTCAAATTCTTTATGTACTTCGATAATTCTTTCTTATGATGAACTCCTTCATGTCTCGACAACTGGTTGACATTATATCTGACTTATAAGCTTGTGATGACATATTTTGTAAATACTTTTGTTAATTGATAATTAGTTGAATTGTAGACTCTTATTGCATGTCTAAATATCAATATTTTTTTTGAACGACGTATGGACTAGTAGACTTTGACTTTTAGGTAAGAGGCTACAACACAATGGTTAATTATGAGCCTCTTATGTGGGAGGTCTTTGGTTTGAGTCTAATCAAGCTAAAAAAATAAAAATAATTAATCACAACATATAATAACAATAATAATAATTAATCTTGGCTTTAGCTTCTTATCGATCCAAAAAAAAAAAACTGACTTTTCAATTCAAACTTTTCCACATTATATGGAATTTTTCTCATGTGGTAGTTGTTAAGGAAATGCAGTCTCTATAAATTTATTTAAGATAAATCTAAGCTAATTAAGTTAATTGCAAGACAGTAAGGGTACCAATAAGCTATATTCAAATATGAGCTAAGTAGAGTTAAGAAATTGAAATGTCATTTGTAGAAAATCAAATGCAGTCAATAAAGATACACAAATTTTAGAAAAAAAGATGGAAAATAAATGTTAGTATTGTGTAGGATTCAATAACCAAGGTACATAAATAAATACTTTGGTTCATATTTAATATCTAAAGCCTTAAATACCCCCCAAAATATAAATCTACATTCATTTCATGATGAAACTTGAGTATCGCAGGATTAATAAGTTATGTGAGGCCACCATATAACATATAGGTCTCCCTTGGTAGAAAGTACTTATTTGTAGAATTCAATTCATTAAAAAATTTGGCAGTTTAATTCTCTCAAGGATTAGGATATGATTTTAAATACCTTAGAAGAATTTGGTCCACTAAGGTCAGTTTCTCCTAAGTCAACCCCATTGTTTCCATTGGAAATATTTGAGAAAAATGATTACAAACAAGTGATAGATTTTGTTGGTGTTTTCTTAAAACAAACGATAGTTTGTCTAAACCATGTACCAAGATGCAGAAGATAACTAAAAGGCTAAGGACTAGCTAGATCCCATATTCAACAAAATTTTACTCAAATCTAGACCAACATTAACAAAGTACATAGAAGGCTTTCTACTCTTTAGGCTCCAAAGGGCCAAGGTGGGTGCACCTAGGGATTAAGATGGCTTCTTCTTCAATATTTATTCAATAGTATTCTTCTCATTAGACCTATCCCTTATAGAAGATAAATGGTCAAAAATCTTCTTGATATTCTAATGAACTCATGTGTTATAGCAACTAACTACAAATACCAGTGAAGTTATTACAACAAGGGAATGACCAATAATTTAGTTCTTCATTATAGAAATGGAAAATTGATTTTGATTAAAATTTATATTGTGCAATCATATGACTATGTCAGCTTGCATCTAAATTAATGACCAATGCCTTATCCATTGATATATAGAATCAAACCAGTAACCCTATACCTATTTAATTGACTTGCAATTAGACTTATCAATTGTTAACCCTAAATTTCATTCTTATGATATCCCTCCCATATACCTAGAAACCCTATCAATTCATGAAAGAATTTACTTAACTCCTTGAATTAAGAGAAATCAATGAAAATATATACAACTCATCCAATCTGTATTAAATTGAAAGGACCTAGTTCATTTCAATCTCAAAATAACATATACAAGAAAATGGAGACAAAACTCAAAGACACAAATATGTAGAACTTTCCTTTGTATTAATTCTCCTTGAAAACAATACATTACTAGTATAAAACTCAAAATATAACTCAAGACATGACAAACCCTATCATTCAAGATTCATTATATTCTTAGATTTGCAAAATTGAATACATCATACATTTAACACAAAACTTACCGACTGTAATAGAAAAAAACACTAAAATTATATAGACTTCGGACCCTCACTCCACATCTTGGAAATCCTTTTATAGAAGGATTGCAACAAGCTTCAGATGGGAGGACAGATGTCAAAAATTGATTTGAAAAAAAAATACAAAGATATTTTTATACTGTTACATTACAAATATTCTCTGTATTCGAACAAAACTAGGGAAGTAGTTGCAAAACTGGCAGTGGCACTTTCTATAGGATTCTTTAGTATAATCCTATTTGTATTCTAATTGCATGTCACTTTCCTTGCCTTTCTTGTCTATTTTGTCTTTTCTGTCTTTAGTTGTATCTTTAACCACTCAATCATTGTCCCCTGATGTTAAAGCCTTTATTTCTACTATGACCTCCCAAATGGCTATGTCTATGTCCACATCAAGCCAAGTGGCATCCCTAATTCCACTTAATTATTGAAGACATTTTTTCCACTTTGCATCTATTATAGCCTTAACCTCTTTCATTACCTTTCCCATCTCAGATTCTAGTTTGTACAATATATTTATTAAATCATATACTACTACAATATCAACTTCTCCATTGCAGTATGCCAAAAATCTAGAGTGATTCAAGATGTTATCAAAGGAAGATGATCATTCTATCCATTCCTTGATTCCTCCATCATGATCCAAAATGGTGGGAATAAAATTTGTTATTCATGTGGCAATTGCTTTCATCTTGTTCTAAATCAACTACATCTTGCCCACAAAGAGTCCATTCAACTCTCTTACCTTATTAATCATTTTTCTGGTAGTGATAATCATTTCCTTTGGCAAGTCCTTCT